>WNGS01008507.1:12056227-12066298 GCA_020271785.1 Procambarus virginalis
AACATTATGAGTGAAGGAGTTTAACACTGGCTTGCTCACCGGGAAGGCTCAGCCTACCTTCCGGTGCGATTCGAGTGCCCCGCTGGGCATGCCAAAGTCATTATTAAGGTGCAGCATTTATAATTATGGGATGAATTCTCTAACCTTGTATACTTTATTTACGTAGTATGTAAATACTACATTTATTTACGTAGTAAGTAGTACCGTAGTACTACTTACTACGACAGTACGTAAGGTTGTTACGTACTACCGTAACAACCTTACATACAAAGGTTGTTACTTACTAACACTTACTACAAACAACCTTAAGGTTGTTACTTAATTAGGGGGGTGGAATACAACTGGGTTATGACTAATAATTAATAATGCCTAACTTAAACACTGCCACCACTCCCCTATCGGACAATGAAGTGACTGCAATTATTTACCTCCCAGGGAAGCCAGAGGTCAATAATAATACCTCAATGATGTAGGATATTGGAGATTAATCTTGGAAATTTATTTATAAGTGCTTTAATATTCTTACTGAGAATTAGGGAACACTTTAATCACCATTTAAGGGAGAATGCAAGAACTTCCATACAGCATGGAAATAAGAATTAATAACTCAAAGATAATTACAAGGGAAATTAGCTAAACAACAAAATAAAATCAATAATACTTTATTTAAATAAATGACACAAAATATATCCTAACTCTTAATACATCCTACGAGGCAACTGGTGTGAATTGAAATGCACAATCAAGATAGCATATTACCTTCTCTGCAATTACCAGCCCACAGATGTTGACAGCCTCCCTAGGTCCCCTGGACCTATCCAAGTTCACCACTCCAGTCACACTCCCAGTACACACTTAAAATCTTTTACTCCCCATCCTTCAAGTGGAGGATGGCTCCTCCCACAACTCTACAGAATCCTGGGCCCCTCCCATCATTTTGGGCTACTGCCAACCATTTCACAACTAGGCTTGGCCCCTGGCACTTCTAGCCAGTAAGGGCCTGGCACCTATCTCCAGCTAATCACCATTCAGGTCACCCAGCCTGGCCTGCCTGAAAAGGTACATTTCACGCCCATAGAATTGTCATCTCTACCAGCTGCTAGGGAAACCAAGGTCTCTTCTCCATGACAAACCCCAGACCTTGCCCACGGCCAGTATGTTTACAGAAACGTGAATAATGTTCCAAACTGTCATAGCTAAGGTACAGGAATGGGGGGGGAAGGTGAAAGGGGAAGAGGGTTGGAGAGAAAGTGGGAGGGGGTTGGAGGAGAGGTGGGGAAGAGGGGATAAAAGTGGACTATAGGACCTCAGACATTTTCCTTATCTAAGGACACTACTCCAACCGTATGGCAGGAGATGAGAGGAAGGCAAGGTAGGGGAGGAAGGGGAAGGAAATAAGGGGGGGCAGGAGTGAACAAGGGAAATGGTGGGGGGAAAATGGGAAGGGAAGGAAGGAGCAAATGGTCAGTACCATGACCGTTACAATAAACGCCGACCTGCATGAAGCGAGACCATTGCCCTTCTGTCTAGCCCAAGGGGTTGGGCAATTTTGAAGGGAATCACAGTTTACAATAGTGGGTGAAAGATAAGGATAGGGTGACAAAACAAAGTGTAGCTGCAGTGTTTAAAGATTCCTGTCGTGGTACTGACCCTCTCATAATGGAATTTCTTCAATATAAGGGGAAATGGGAAAAAACTTGTCAAGATAATGCTTGGTTGTGAGTGCCCTAGTGAAGGAGAAAGTGTTCTCATGAATTGTGAAAGAATACATCTTAGCTGGACAATGGGGATAGTGTATTACGATATGAGGTGGATATGTCTTGCTAATAAAGTCATCCTTTGTTTTTCTTATTTGTGAAAAAACTAGTGTAACTGGTAAATGGTCTATATAGTAAAAAGTATAATTAAAGACAAGGAATTTATAAACCCAAGGATATCTGGATATTTAATTTGTTGAATTGTTTGCATTGTGTATGAAAAGATGTGATGACTGGTTGTTGGATATAAGATGATTATGTAGCTAGGTTAGGTTGCCTGTACACAGGCCCCTCCTAGGGAATGGTGGAACCTTTACCAGCAACAGTGCCTGGTATGCAAGAAATATAGGCAAAGAGGACAAAATTCATAGGCCTGCCCAAAAACAAATGCTGGCCTCAGGGCTTCGTCAACCAAGGCCACAACAACGCGAATAGAGATACCAAAACCCTAGAGCTGCTGATCAAATGAGACCATAAAAAATAGTAAAACAATTCAATAAAAGATTTACCAATGTGTACAGAAAGATTCCATGGAATGCTCAGGATATAGGAGTAGCAGATTAGGTTCTGAATTGGGTGGTGGATGGCATCTTAACCCAACCAGTAGAGAAATGTCCCTGAAGCACTGTATCAGGGGCCTTCCTAACTGAACTGGCCTCTAAGCAGAATTGCTAGCTTTGTTGCTGTTGACTCCGCCCTTTCACAGTACAGTACATACTTAAATGATCTAACCTTCTTAACAAACATGAACTGACTTAAGGGTTACTACTTTCTTATATTTTTACCGCTTTTCTTATTCTTACATTTTTCTTTGACCTGCTCCTCACTTCTTGTCTCACTGTCACCTTATTTATTTGCTTGTCCCTTCTTCTCTCCTATTACATGACTTGATGATGGTCCAGGACAGACTGAAGTGTCATTTCTGCATTTTCTGGGTGTAGTTTGGTCATCAAATCTTAAGAACATAAGAATACAGGTAACTGCAGAAGGCCTATTGATCCATACGAGGTAGCTCCTATTTATGACCACCCAATCCCACTCCTATACATGTCCAACCCACACTTGAAACGATCAAGGGGCCCAACTTCAACTATGTTACGCTGTAATTGGTTCCACAAATCAACAACCCTGTTATCTTCAGCCACTTTATTATGACTCATCATCTGCAGAAATGCTAGATGTGTAAGTGCCTACCAAAATATCGAAACCTTTTACCAGAAATGAGACTGCAAGGGGAGCCCTAAAAACAACAAATCACATGTCTCTAGAGTGTAAACTTGCCAATTCATAACCACCCACCTTTTACAGTAACAGCATATTATACTCATTACAAAACGCTACTTCCTGTATTCGTTACAATCGATGCATTCCATGTACTTGCTACAGCACTATGTATGCTGAGATTTTTATTGTTTAGTTTCTCTTGATTTATTATGATCAGAACTTGTCTTTTTTGGTAGGGTTCTTACGATGGCTCTGTTACTAGCAATCTGGATAGCTTCATGCAATTCAAATCCCTTGGCCCTTGTAAATCATTGTAAGCCTATTGAGGACCAGAGGTCAAAACATGGCCCCCCCTTCCCTGCAGTCCCTTTGTAGATGTGCAGAGAGCCAAGGAGAATGAGAAAGATCATCAGAAAGGTAGAATGAAGCAAAACTGACAATAGCAATATGAATGAAATGCTGTAAACAATCCACCCTTTACTTGAGTAATTAACCCTCTATTAGTAGGTGCCCACCACTGGGTGGTAGCACCCCCTTAGCTACCACCTCAGCTCAGCCAAGTCATCAGTCATTAAGCATCGTGCGACTGTGTAATGTCACTCCCACTAGTCATCCTTTGGACTCGGTTCTATTGGGGGGGGGGCCATATAATTAAGTAATTGTTCCTTTTAGTATATGCCTCACATGCACATGTCCCTCAATTTTTGTGGATTTTGATAATTGACTTTGAATTGCATACATCTGGAGTTGACTTCTCTAGGTGTTCGCTGATGTTGCCCATGCTGTGGTGGGTGACCTGAGAGGCCCTTCTGAGGAGGGAGCCTTGCCTTAGGCAGTACACAGGTCTCTGAATCCTCTGCGAGGCTCTCAGGTTGTGGGGTTCGGTTTTTCATCCTTGAAGGGTAGTACAGGTAGTTTGCTTGTTTAATGAAATGCCATTTATGCCCTTCACGGCCATCGTTGCTCCTAGGCTGCATTTGACCTTTGTTGTACTATGCTTGCAGGCAGTCCGTACCTGGTGTTATTGCTTGGTCTTTACCTTCAGGACCATTCTAGCCCCTAGCGGTCTTCTGTAGAGTTTGGCATGGACCGGTCTTTCAAGGCCGCATTTGCAAGGTGCAAGTTTAAAGGATGTTCTTTGGTTTTATTGCATTCCAATAGCCATCCTTTCTACTACCTCTATTCTATCTGCAGGGTAGGCGATGCCTTCCACTCTGAGGCATGCAATGTGTCATCATTCAGTTTCTATTTTGGTCATGCCATAGTTTTGACTCGGCATATCAAGAGGCTGCCAATTTGCAGGAGAGATTTTCCCATATTCATTGTTTACGACTTTGTGTCAGTATGGTTGGCCAAGAATCGTCCCTTTTTTTTCTGTTTTATGGTCCAGAGTTAGTGGTTGGTGGTTTCCACCTGTTCTATGTTTGCCCTCTCTCTCCTTTACCAGGCCCATCTGGTATGATTCATTGGCCTCTCCATTTGCTCTGGGCTCTGAAGCATTTGAAGGTTTCAGAGCCTGGGGTTTGTGTTTATCTGGGCAAGGTGGGGACTCCTTAGGGCATTACCCCCTTTCTCATCAGTGGTGGAGGTAGTTGAACTGTAACTTCCCATCAAGGATCCACTGTTTTCTGTTCCTGGGTGGGATTGAGGGGGGGGGGGTGTCTGATGCATATCCTTTCTTTTGGAGACATTTTCTGGTGAGGCTCTCCACTGATCTACTTGCAGAGAGCCAGAGGCACAAGGAGCAGGAGATTGTAAATCACCCTAACCATGAAAAGACCACCAGAAAGGAGAAGCTAAACAAACAGCAAGGTAAACAAATTATAGAAAATAGGATAGCTAAGTCCTGAGACTCGCTAATCATTGTGATGAAGCAATTCTCGGGTTATTTTTCACCCATTATTTCACTAGAAAAATGTGCACCTTCTTCCTTGGACCCTCACACTACCCCCTTAGTCATAATGGCTAGCATGAGCATTATGTATGATCATTGTTTCACTCCTCTTCCTGGCCCAGTGCTCATCAGGTCCTAGTTAAATGCTGGCCATCCTAGATGGTGGTTCTGCCCTACAAGGGTTATTTGGTTGTGTATTTTACTATTTGTCTCAAGCAGGTATATTTATGCATCATTTCTGTATGGACTATGATCAGCTGGTTTTCTCAAACTGCATGAATCTTGTTGTAGTCCCCTTGTTCCATCCCAAATCCTTATCCTGGTCCCTTCCGAGTGCTATATAGTTGTATGGTGCTTTCTCCTAATAGTTCCCTTCTCTTTCCTTATTATAGTCATTGGGTGTTTGCTGTTGCCCTTCTAGTCATTTTTTTTTTTCTGGTGGCGGTCTTCATGTTGGAAGGAGCCGTGCCCTTGGTAATGTAGGGGTTTTAGAAGTGTCTGCAAGGCCTTTTGAATGGGGTCAGACTTTATTGTTGTCTAAGTGTTGAACAAGCAATTCACTTCCTTGTTCCATGTGCACTGCTAACACCCTTAACAATTTTTTTTTTTCCATAGGCTGTTTTTTGGTGTTCGCAATATTCGGTGAGCCGCTCCTGTGCTTAGTGTATTTTGTCTTTCCTACGTGTCCAGGAAAACCCTTTGCAGTTCTCAAGAGTTTTTTTGTGGACAACAAAAAAGGCAGATTCTGCCTTCACAGGGTGAGAGGCAGAATGTGCCTCAGAAGCATGTGCCTCAGTTTTATGTATTCCGATGATCATTCTTACTGCTTCCGTCATACTGCCTGCTGGATGGGGGATACTTACCACCAGGGGCCTTGTGATGTTTATCATTGTTGGGTTCATTTTGGCCAAGCCTCCTTCCAAGGACTCGTCTCCTCCTCTAGGTTCAACTGGTGGTGTTAGGGGGGCCGGGAGGCTGTCTCCTTTGCTCCCAGTCCTGAAACATCTTCGTGTTTCTTCAGGTGTGTGGGCCTTCTCTTGAGGACTACCTCTTCCGTCTCAACAGTGAAGGTAGTTGTGCCTCTCCTTCCTGTAGGGGATGCGTTCCCTTCTGTTTTTCAGGAGGGTGTTCCTACTACCAATTCTTTCTTGTGGGGAGACATTTTTGTCTCCGACTGGTGTGGATCTCGTCTCTGTGCTAGTGCTTCCCATTCCTGGAATTTCTTGAGCTGGGGGAAACCCAGAGCTCAGTAACTTGGTATCTTTTCTACAAGACAGGTAATTGGTTTCCTCTTGGGAAGGATATTCTGAAATGCAGAGGGTGTGTCATAACTCCCTTCATTATTTGAGATGGATTCCATGGTGGCTCCTCCCACGTTCACTTCCAGTTACTTGGGTTCTATATTCTCATTATTTGCCGTCAGTGGTGCAGCCAGCTCTATTTCAGTTCCTCCTTCAGGATCAGGATCTCTTATTTATAACCCTTGAAACGCATGTATTGCTCAGGAAAATTCTTGCCATTTCTGACCCCACTATGCATATCAGTGAGGGATGTTTTAAAGCACCTCGTAAGGTTAAAAAAAAAAAAAAGTCCTACGGGTACGTAGAGTTCTCACTTGCTTCCTCAGGCCTCGGGTAAACAGATGCCATCTGTTTACTGTTTCCCAGATGCCATCTGGAAAAAAATTGTGGGCATCCCTCCAGGGTGTGAGGGGCCTCAGTACTACGAGGCCACAAGTTCCCATTTTGGTTTTGTTCCTCATGACGAGATAGCAACAGGGAGCCATCATAGGAACCCTCACAGGAAACCAATATTGAATGTAATGAAAAGCAATACCTCTTTTTGTGGGCCCTCGGTGGCTTCCTGGACTCTCCCTCTCACTTCCAGGGGTGTTGATTTTAATCTTTCCTGGCTCAATGACTGATGATTGCAGACTCTACTTGGGGGAGGTGCCATCTTGTGGTGGACAGCTGCTACTGGAGGGTGAGCTGCCTAACTACTGAGTGGATCATGTTTGGTATTTAGTTTACCATGCTTTTGTCTGTTTTGTTTCACTCTTCCATTCTGGTGGTCTTTCTCGGTCTGAGTGATCAAGTTTCTTTGACTGTTGATTACAGGTTTTGGGTTCTGATCTTCAGTAGGTTTACAATGACTAGCCAAGGGCCTGGTGGCATTTGAATTGGGTGGAGTTATTCAGGTTGCTAGTAACAGGGAGCCATCAAATACTCACCAGAAAGAGGCATTTCATTACATTATTTTTTTTATAAAGAATTCCTAGCTATCCATTAATTTAATTCCAAAGAAGCCTTTACCAGTACATTGTTTGCTTGTACCTAAGTTCTCTTGTGAACCATTTACTTAATTTTGTTTATTTTTCAGATTGCATTAAATATAGTAAGAACATTATATAGAAAAGATGGGCTTAAAGGATTTTATCGAGGCTACATGGCATCTATATGTGCTTATGTCCCAAACTCTGCACTTTGGTGGTCATTTTACCATTTTTATCAAGGTATTTACTCTTTGCAGTAATTCTAAATGATTCATATTCTGATTAACAAAATCTGACAATCATGTGCATAATAATGCTTTAATGTCTTGTACTGTATATTCACTAAATGTTTTGGTATGGTTAAATATTTTCTTGGCAGTGGCAGATCTAAAGGGGAGGGAGGAGGTTGAAGGACTCCACAGGGTTGACCAGAGGTTTTGATGCTTAAGTGGAAAAAAGCAATACATCTGCCAAATGATGATCCAACTGATCCCTCCTTCATCAAGAAATACAGTACAATTATTATTTAACACTATTCCAACTCCCTGCTGTGTCAGCCAGTTGAATGCTTAGTTTGTAGTGCAAACATGAAATAGTAATTAATATACAGTAATATTTAAAGTAGTGACAACACAAGTATGTTTCCTAACCAAAATATTTGCCATTTCTTTTAAGTTCTGCAATTTCTATTTATAATTTTTGTTCATTAAAGAAGATGCAGCTTCCACTCGATCTTGAATTTCACCTGAACTACCATGTACTGTCTATTAGCTTTCCATATGATGCTGGAAATTTTAAATTGGGGGGTCACCTGTCTGTCTTCATTCTCAGTAATCGCTACACTCCTTCAAGTGAATTAATTTGCCATTTGAATATGGACAAATTTAATAGTAAGAAAGAGCTTTCACTTACACTGGATGCAATAGTTTCTATGGTTTCACTGATCTCGAGTATCCTGGACATTCTGTGGTTCCTGTGCCTTCTTGAGTGGGCAGGGGAAGTCATGCCCTCAGAACACTTGTTACACAGTTTTTTATATTTGCTAAAAATGCATTAGGAAATGCATGATACAACACGACTTTCATCACACTAAATGATGATTCATCAAATGTGCATGGAGAGAACGTGCTTCTTAAGAAAACTAGAAAGATAGTTGGTAATGTGTAGAATCAAATTGAGAACAAATGATTGTCAAGAGCTGATGGAAATTGATTAAGATAGTTAAGATGGTTCTCACTTTGTGGACAAAGTAACCTCCATCTTTTCATTGATCCTCCATCATTGAGATCAAGAAACTATTACTGAAGAGAGACCCAACAACTTGCATATCTTTATTTTTTTTAGATTGACTGAAAATACTGTAGTTCTAATGAAGGCAGTTGTAAATGCAAGTTGTTTAAAAATTACTCAAGAATGACTTTGTGAATGAATGCATTCAATAAGTAATTACTGCTAAGCTTGCAAAACAGATCAGAGTCCAGAATATTTTCCTTTATGAATAGATGAAATTACTGATTCATCTAGAGTGGACAGAGCTGCAGATGAGGCAAAAATTTATAAAATAGTAGATTAGGAGAATGTCTTGCAACAAAAAAGGTTAGTGATTATAGAAGGATAAATTATGTGAAAAAAGTAAGAATTCGTCACTAAACTACTAAATAGTGAAACACTTGACAGAAATGCTTCAGATATTGCAAAATGATGGAAACCTTCCAATAAGGAGATACCTCATAAGGTGTGATAGGGAAGAGCTGAAACCTCAATGATGCAAAGGGGTTAAATGAGGACAGAAGGTGATATGAATCACAAGCCAGTAAAGTGGAACATAGAGGATAGCAGCAAGGCACTAGGGGAGTGAGAAAGGAGAAATAATGGAGGTAATAGATTCCTAAAAATCTTGTATACAAATATTGATGGAGCAAGATAAAATATTGGAATTCCAGGATATAATACGACTGAAGATCCCTGACAGTGTCACTGGTTGAGATTAAGCTGGAAGAATCATTTGCAAATGAAGTACTATTCCTGAAGGAATATGCAGTCTGAAGACAAGATAGAAATAAGACAAGGTGTTGCTGCTGTGTTAGTGAAGATATTTAAATATAAAGGATATTTCTTTTACAACCCCGTGGGATGTGGATATAGTGGTACTAGAGATACACCAACAGAAAGATGAAGGACTTGTCTCAGAGTCTACAATCTACCAGCACAGGACAAAGGAAGAAATAGCCAACAAATGAGAGGGCTTGCAATGAATTTGAGTAAGATGATAAAGCAGATAGGGATAAAGCATGATGGATGGTACTTGGAAACTTTAGCATGAAAATAATAGACTGGAAGGCTTGGGATAAGGCAAATTTTCTGATCTGGCAGATTCGTGATCTTCCTAAAGGCAGTCATGTATCAGCATGTTAAACGACCAATGAGAATGAGGAAGGGATGTTCCATCGATACTAGATCTAGTATTTACCAGGAATGAGACCTTTGATATACAAAAAAAAAATTTTTAAATTCAAAGATTTACATAATTTCTAAACTGTTTTTTAACCCTTGTGTTGCTAAGGGCTATTTGGCCTTTGTCACCCACAGATGCATAACAAAAAAAATCTTCTTAACCTGTTATTTGTTGTTGTTGATTTAAGGGCGACAACGATCGTGGGATCGGATGCGCCCCGGCATACCCGTGATGGTTATCACGAAGTCCGAAAGATGAAACGCCAAGCCTAATTGCGAAACGAGTGATGCCAGCACTTGAAACTAATATGCCTCGCGACAGAGAAGCAACAAACGGGTAGATGATTGGGGAGCCCCAGGAGTCCCCCTCAGGGTGACAAGCACATGCCCCACCCCACACAGAGAACACTGGGTAGCAAAACTAAAACTCTGCCTCCAACTAAAACGCAAAAGTCATCCAGTGCCCCCCG
>WNGS01008507.1:12100070-12111423 GCA_020271785.1 Procambarus virginalis
TTACGGGCTATTCATCCGTGCCACCTTTGGGGGCGTAATCTTATAATCATGACTTGTAAATCATTCCTTCGAAGAGTATTAATATACGAAAGTACTAAAAGGAAATTACTGTTTAAGTTTTCCCTCCGTGGTTTGACACTAATTTTCATCGCGTGTTAATTTTTGTGATTTACACACCCACACACCCACACACACACACACCCAAACACAACATACCACACACACAACACACAAACAAACACACATAGAGCCCAGTAGGTTCAAGAACTTGTACACCAGTTGATGATAGTTGGGAGGGGGGATCAAAGAGCCAAAGCTCAACCCCCGCAATCACCAATAGGTGAGTCAATTAGGTGAGTTCACACACACACTCAAGGAAGGAATCATTGTAAGGAAGGATTCGTGTCAGGAATCGTTCAAGACCATGTATACCACTTATGTTCAGACCAATACTTGAATATGCAGCTCCAGCCTGGGTCCCTGTAACGAATCGTTCAAGACCCTGTATACCACTATTTTCAGACCAATCTTGGAATATGCAACCCCAGCCTGGAGTCTATCACCTAGTTAAACACAAGACAAAGTAGAGAAGATTCAGCTGTATGCCACCAGGCTCGTCCCGGAACTGAGAGTAAGAGCTACGAGGAAAGGATAAAGAGATGAACCTCACGTCCCTGGCAAACAGAAGAGTAAGGGGAAACAGGATAAATCTAACAAAATCTCAGGGGAATTGCAGGGTGGACAAAGAGACCATTAGCAGTGTGGGACACGAACAAGGGACACAATGGAAACTTAGACCAAGAGAGCCACAGAGACTTCAGAAAGAATTGTTCAGTGTAGAGTAGTTAAAATTGGAATGCACTAGGAAGTGATGTGGTGGGGCTGACTCCACCTACAAGTTTAATGTAGATGATAGATAGCCCATAGTCAGGAATCTGTACACGTCAGTTGATTGAAGTTGAGGAGGCGGGACCAGAAGACAAAGCTCAACCCCCGCAAGCACACTTAGGTGAGTTAGGTGAGTACACACACACACACACATACCAACAGGTGATTGGTTGATAAAAGCTATGACCCAAGATACCATCCGAGTGCGGCGGGGAAGTGGTTCATATAGCCCGGCTATCACTCCTTAGTGTCCGTGCTGTGATGGTCAAGTGGTTAAGGCGTCCCTGTATACATACCAGTGCGGTTGCTCCTGGGAGTAGTGGGGTTCGGTCACTTCTGGGGTGTGAGTTTTCAGTTGGTATCTAGTCTGGGGGGGAACTCATTCAGGCTTGTGTGTGCACTTTGTGTTCCTCACTGTGCCACCAAAATGAGGGTGAATTTAATAAATGCTATGCCCAAGATTACCATCCGAGTGCCGGCGGGGAAGTAAGTCAGTAATAGCCTCGGCTATCACTTCCTTATGTCCGGTCGTGATGGTCTATAGCTGGTTTAAGGCGTCCCTTACATACGTTGCGTTGCTCCTGGGAGTATGGGTTCAGAGTCACTTCTGGGGTGTGTTGTTCAGTTTTATATTCAATATATACTATATATATATATATATATCCTATATTATATATATATTCCCCCTTATAATATATTATATTTAATGCTCATTTTTTGTATACCATTAGATATGAACTGTATACACCTTGCTAATAAAGTTGCTACACCATAAAAAAGGGGGGGTGGTGGAGAAGCGACAGCCTCATAGTATTCAGAGTCCTTCACCTCTAATATGCCTGTCATGTCTACAGATTGAGTAGTCCCTCCTCATTTATACCACCTCATTTAAAATATTAACTTCAAGTTTCATCTCTTATGGAAATTAATTTTAAATTTTGCCCCGAGGGGCGAGTTTATTGGGCAGCGCCACTCATCTTGTGAGTGGACACACCGCCATAGCAGCATGTACAACACCCCAATAGGAAGAAAACCGCTGGGTTGTTCATCCTGTCACTTGTACCCAGACACAGCTGGGATTTGCTTAACTGCCTCAAGTGAACAGCTCCTCAAACAAGAAGATTATCATCTATCAACCCTTAAAAGCTTACGTTATCTTGCGGGTGCAAAATGGGGAAATCTTTTAAGAACAGTATCAATATTGACAAATAGTGTTTTTTCTAACTCAAACAATGTGGGGTTTATTATTCTACACATCCGGTTTCTCTCAGGTGCATGATAGAGATTGTTCCATTAAGAGGTGAAAACCTCTTAATGGAACAATCTCTATCATGAGGGTTGGGGGGTTACACCAACCATTTGGTTGTTGCATGGCACGGGGTGGGGTTTTACACCGACCTGTCTGGCAGTCGTGTGAGGTGGGGGGGAGGTTACAGTGACCTGTCTGGCTGTCGTGTGAGGTGAGGGGGAGGTTACAGTGACCTGTCTGGCTGTCGTGTGAGGTGGGGGGAGGTTACAGTGACCTGTCTGGCAGTCGTGTGAGGTGGGGGGAGGTTACAGTGACCTGTCTGGCTGTCGTGTGAGGTGGGGGGAGGTTACCGTGAAGTAACTGGCTGTGGTGTGAAAAAGGGGGAGGGGGTTACAGATACCTAGCTGTAGGAGGGGTATACAGGAGGAAGGAAGGTACACTGACCTGGCAGAACGGGTGACAGCTGCTCTTAGCGAGTCGGGGTCGAGGTCCGCATTTAGTCGACACAGCAGCTGTGGTAGACACTGCGGTGGTGCCTTCCTGGCCACGAACATCACCCTCACCACCGCCTCCATCACCACCTCCCTCAGCGAGGTCTCCACCAAGTGCCCACCTGCAGGCGTCAAGGCGAAGAACAATATTTAGCAAAATACACAAATTTTACCTGAATTTACTCGAATTATTGTATTGTTATACAGATTCTTCTTCTTCTTGATAGTATGTGCAGTTTGCGTGAAGGGTTGTCCTTCCGATGACTGCACCCAATAATTCTGTTAATGTCCGAGTACTTGAAACATTTGTGGTTGGCTCAGTATACAAATCAGGCAAGTAAATCTTTATACTGATTTTGTATTCTAGGCACAAGATTTAACCGACCAGACTAAGTATTGTATGCTACAGTATGGGATACCAATGACCTGGATTAACTGTGAATGATGAGGTAAGGAGTTCAACTTCATCCTTTTGTAGCCATTTTGAATTAGTTTCTGTTCAAACTTTTTACTTTATTTACCTGTCTCTAGTTATGCAAATGTATATATTTGTATCGTTCGTGGCCGTTTCCTATAGTTTATATATAATTTATAGGTAATTTATATATAATTTTTGTTACGTGATAATTATTACTAGTAGAGGACGGGCTGCTTATCGAGTGACAACACGGGCTTCAACATACAAGTTGTACTCGCCTAGTTGTACTGGCGGGGCTGAGTTTTGGCTCTTTGGTCCCGCCTCTCAACTATCAATCAACTGACGTACAGATTCTTGAGCCTATTGGGTTCTATCAAATCTACATTTCAAATTTTGTATGGAGTCTGCCACCACCACATCACTGCCTAATGCATTCCATTTGTTAACTACTCTCACACTGATACAATTATTTCTGATGTATCTCTGGCTCATTTGGGTGCTAAGTTTCCACTTGTGTCTCTTGTTCGTGTACCACCCATGCTATATGGTCTGTCTTTGTCCACCCTGACAATTCCAGAGAATGTTTTTCCAGGGAAATTCCTGCGCGGGCTCTAAGCCTCTGGCTGGCCCACTAAGTGTTGCTGTTTTCTGTTTTACTTAGGTGGAGTATGAATATTTATGACTCGTATGTTTGCTTCAGTAAGATTATGACCCATGTGTTTAACAACTTCTTCTGCTCTGTTGAATCTAAGGTGAAATCTTACTGGGTTTGTAACTGTGCACTGTGTTAGATAATGTTCCAGTGGTCTGTCGGGCTTTTCTCCACAGTGCTGACATTTCCTCTCATCTTTTGGAACCTGTAAGCCTATTTTTCATGCACATGAGTATCCAAACCTGATGCGATGTAAGTGTGCTTCTGTTGTTCTACTGCTCCCTTTCATCAAACTAAGTGATTCGTACTTGCTTGAATTCTTGTACCAACCCGCAGATCCTGATGTTGCAACTGCTGTGTTGTGGTCACTGTACATCTTTTGCATTGTTCTGTTTCTAATTACTTTCTTAATCTGTGATAGACTCTGTGGTATATAATTGTCTACATTTCTTTGCTTAGTTGCAAGTTTTGCAGCTTCGTCTGCAATATCATTTCCTATTATTCTCACATGTCTTGGCACCTAGTTGATAAGTACCCGACGGCCTTGACGTTTGAGTGTTTGCATTTTGTAGGTGGTGATCATGTCTCGCCTTACTCGTCTGTCTTTCAGGGACGTGAGGCTTAGCTCCTGTAGCTTTTCATCGTAGCTCATATGCATGTGGATGCATCTATGAGGACAGGAAGCCGGCAGCTAGTCAAAGGTCCCATTTGGGGCGCCCAAATGGGGCCCCATTAGTCCTAATAATTGTTTTTCTATCTGGATATTAAAATTCACGAGTTTTTGGCATTTACAGCGTCGGCGGTTCCATAGGTTTATAACCTTGAGGGTGAAAAAACATCTCTTGTTTTCTGTCCTGCATTGTGACTTGTTGAGCTTGAAACCGTTCCTTCTTGTTTGTGTTCTGTTCATATTTAAAAATTGTTTGGATTAACTACCTCCAATTTGTTCAGTATTTTAAAAGTTTCGATGAGATCCCAATAATCCCCATAATCGCTAATAACACTAACCATAAATGACACCTGTAATTACATTAATACATGTTCCGAAGGAGTTCCACAATAACCACCGAATTTCCCATCAGGTCAAATTATGATCAACTACAGCTAAGGAAGCAAACTGTGTCCAACACAAGGTCAGGTTGACACACACAACAAGGTCGAGAATACAGCATCGACGTCGGTACAGGTATCCTTTCACGACTAAAGAACATGTAATCCATACCAAACATACACCACCTGTACAGGCTACCCTTGCCTGAGTCGCCTCTTGGGTAGCTTCATCTTCATGAGTCAATCAACAGCATCGTCAGTCAAACTACCAGGATTTAGTGACAAACGCTCTGGATATACTGCTCATCTCCAACACCAAAGATAATCATCAGCATACGACGTAACACACTACGAGTCGAGTTCGAACTTTCACGCCAGACGCTACAAACCTCGCTCCGAACAGAGCCATTCCTGGCCACCGCATTCGAGTCCTGCGCTCCGGCCATCTTCAGGACCACGTCCTAAACATAAAAAAAATCGTCATACTCTGTTGTCAGCCAAAATTGTATACGTTACAGATTTTAAACTGGGATAAAGAACAATTATATGGTGTAACACTTCCATATACATCTAAATGCCAGTATCCTACTTGCTTTAATTCGAACATTTATGTACATTTATCTTTTGGCATGAGATCCCCAATAAACATGATTCCCAGATCATTTTCGCATTTAGATATAGCAATTTCAGTATTGTTCAGCTGATGAACGGTTGAGGGCCACATCCAGGGCCTCAACCGTTCACTGCAAATTAGGCATGGCAGAGCGGATCTCATTGAAACTTAAAATACTGAACAATTTGGAGAATGTTGATCCAGCAAATTCCTTCAAAATGTCAGATGTAACACAAACGAGGAGCAACGGTTTCAAGCTCAACAAGCCACAATGTAGGACTGAGAACAGTAGATGATTTTTCACCCACTGGGTCATTAACTCATGGAACCTTATACCCACCGAAGGCGTAAATGCCAAAACTTTTAATTTTAAAATACAGCTGGAAAAGTTCAAAGCAAATGGGGAGAGGGGGGGGGACTTTCGACAAGCCACCGGCTTCCTGTCCTTGTCGAGGCCACTAGTGTTAGTGGCTCTCAGGTAAACTGGTAATCTGTCCTCAGGGAGGAAATGTACTCACGGGACTGGATGGAGAACGATTACATAATTAGTGGTATTATGTACTATATTCATGATTAGGTTACTTTAGCTTAAGGTTTGATTCGGTTAGATTTCGTTACGTTAATATGGTGTATTATTGACAATAATGTGAAATATGGAATTCAAAACTATTATCTGAGGGCTATTAAGATTAGTAGCCATGCAATTAGTGGTCATCTTCCTACATCTATTTCAGTGTACCCAACAACCCAGTTTACAGAAACTGGATTGTTGAAACCCAAATTCTCGAAAAAAAAATGTTTTCAGCATATGCACTTTCTATCTTAAAAAAAGTATTTATAATACAATAAAGTTATAACTTTAGAATAATCTGTTTAGGACAAAGGTTCACTTCCCAGTTTACATGTAGACTAGTACTGGAACCGTAATATGCTTTCAGACCATCACAAATATCTAGATAACTACCCAAGGGGTTTGAGGATGGGGGTTTCTCATGATAATGGATTTGTTCAGGGGAAGGGCTCAACGTGATTTCCTGTATATAAGCTCCAAACCCTACATTTGTCAATACTGAACTGCATCTGTTAATGTTTCATCTATTCAAGAATAAATCCTACGGGACAGCGTAAATCGTTTCAGCAGAATTAATATTCATTTGTTTTAATGCATTTATAACTCGTTATCAATTACAAAGATACAAAGAACTCAATACACTAAGATGCCACAGCCAAATGCTTTAAGGTCAATAGTTAAGAATACTAACGTGCTGTTTGGAGAGGGTGCGAACATGTACAAGGCCAGCCTTGGCCCACACCAGAAGGCCTGTTATGTAGTCCCGCAGCGGAACTAGGATGGTGGTGGGGTTGAAGGGCAGGTTCCAGCCTTTGGCCAGCATACCGATGATGGGGGCAAGGCGCGCCGGGAAGTTTTTGAGGGTGACTCCTCGCATACCGTTCTCAGTGAAGAAGTCATCGATCTTAGAGACTGCCATTTCATACAGTTTGTCCTGAGCCTCTTGTTTGGATAACTCAATCACTATGTCCGAAATGTATGGGGAGATTTTTTGTATAAGCGTCTCTCGGTATTCTTTGTTTATTAAGTTTTCGAAAAAGTCGTTCCAACTGGCGTAAGCCAAGGCTTCCTTTGTGGAAGCCACCATACCCTCCGTACCGAGCCCTTCGGCGTTTCCATCTCCCAGCGAAGACAAGATGTAGGATAACAGTATGTCAATGTCAAATAAGCTGGACATCCGGCTGTGCAACATAGACTTCCCGAATGATATAGCATCCTTAATCTTCTTGTTACATTTCTGGTCAGTTTGCATTGACAGCAAAATCGGCTCAATGACGTTAATGAGATTATTTGCTTTATTTTTCTTTGACGTGGCCTTAGGCTTTTGGTCGACATTTGCTTTCTTATTATGCTGAGATTTGTTAATTATTTCTTTGGGGGGTTCTTGCTTCTCGATGGTTGACTGTTTAATATTTTGTTGGATATGCTTTTTGTTGGTTTGATTTTTATTTTTCACTTTGTCTGGAGAGAGGAAATTGGACGTAGCTTCCAAAATTGAAGCTATGTTAATATCGCTTTTACCTGTTAATTGACCTGCAAAAGT
The DNA here is from genome assembly GCA_020271785.1 of Procambarus virginalis. Taxonomy (NCBI): domain Eukaryota; kingdom Metazoa; phylum Arthropoda; class Malacostraca; order Decapoda; family Cambaridae; genus Procambarus; species Procambarus virginalis. The sequence continues at coordinate 12,107,546 of WNGS01008507.1, forward strand.
TACCAGTGTGTTCAGATCAAAACCAGTGTTAGGAGTTTCCTTTTTGTCATTTTTCTTGTTTCTGGCAGGCTTAAAAGTGTTCATGAACATAGACGCCATACCCAGCATATCATGAAAGTCCATCTTGTCCTTGCCTCCACCGGCCATCAATGCCCCCAGTCCTCCAATAAGATTGCCCATCTGGTTTTGTATATTTTGCTGACCTTCTCCACCCCGTAATAAGTTAGCGATAACGGGAGCCTGGGAACCCAACATTGATAAGAAGGGGGCGGCTTGGGCCTGCAGGTTCCCAGTAATGAAAGGCGTTACCACCTTCAGCACCGCGTCAGCGTCCAGATCCAAGTCGTTTTCACGTAGTAAAGATGCCACCAACGGCCTGAATAGTTGCAGAGTTTTGTCTGCTTTTCCCTTTTGGGGTTTTTCTTCATTTCCGAAGCGAACGTTGGCATTTGTCTTGAAATCAGAGTCTTTCTTCTGCACTGCTGTGGCTCCAGATGTTGAATTTAAGAAAATATTCACTAAAGACGATAGGTCCAAATTGTTCATGACGCTGATTATGAGATCCCTAACATTGTTATCCCCCTTTCCCATGAGGGAGTTCACGAAAGCCCGGATATCTATGCCATATCTAGAAGCTGTAGGTTGTACCAACTCCACAAGTTGGCCCAACGGCATTCCTGCCAAGCTGTTGCCAAGCTCGTTCTTCTGAAACAACTGTTCCCACACCAACGGCAGCGTCATCAAGTCCATTCCAGAGAAGAAGTCGCGGTAGTCATCCACAGTTTTTGTCAGCTCAGGAGGGACTCGCTCTTGCAATTCACTCCAGAACTGATAGAGGAGTGTGGCAGAATTCTTCTGCTTCGCCCCTAGTATGACGCCCTCCATCAGTAGCTGCCCCAGCTCATGACCGGTGTCAGAGTGCAACAGACTCATTAAATCTAATATACTATGCATGGACGATGTTGAGTTTCCTATTACATCCAAGAACCTCTTCTGAACCTCTTTCAGGCGAGTAGTGGCTGTATTTGTGGAATAGCTTGATGGCGTGGGTAACTGTGCGACCTCTCCACCCGTCGCCCACGCCACCAGCGTCACCATCACTACCACCCACACCTCCCACTGTCTTTTCCACATCTTGTAAATTAGGATGACAAATTTTGTCTCCTACTCTTGAATTGCCTTCTCCCGCGCCCACTTCGTAAATACTGTCACAGATTACTCACAAAACTGAATGTCCGGCGGAATGTATAAATTTAGATGGATATCTTGTATCTACTGTCAGGTAAAAAGTCATTGGGTTTAGAACTCCTCCTTCCAGCATTCACAAATGTAAGTAGAATCAGTTCTTCAACTTGAACATTCTAACATAAATATACGAACATCATCACAGGTTATATACTGCCGTGGCCTAGATGTTACTGGGGTGGCCGTTCCAGTCAGACTGGTGAAGAGCAGCGACCAGCTGATGAGCACCTCCCTCCCGCCCCCAGCACCTCCCTCCCGCCCCCAGCCCCCAGCAGTCCCGTTATCCACTTCCACTCACTACACCGCCTCCTTCACACTTCTCACGGCATTCTACAAATGTGTAAATATTACCTTGCTGCTAATAAATATTAAAATATATAAAATAAAAGACGTCAATAAATTTAAGTATGCTAGAGTGCATATACTTATAAACAATTTGCAGATATATGTTTAAGACTTGCCGAAGATCTAAGAAAGCGTACACTATCCTGTGGTAAGTGTTAGCACTAAAGTCGTTGACCCGCTGACGGAGACCCACCTCACCTCAATCAGTCCCACTCAGTACGGATATTATACATCTTAATATATTTTACAATGACAAGGAAGAGGCCAGCACCTAAAGACTCGTACAAGCAACGAACACAGACAGTAATGAGCACAGGAGGAGCTCGCTTGTAACTGTACCAACGTGTAATTCATTTAAACACAATCTTCAGCAACGCTCAAGGATCACGCCTCCCAGGCATTGAAATTCCCTCCGTTATGAGACAGAAACACCTGTATCACCCAGCGTGCCTGGGGCCACACACCTGTCCTGGAGGATATATACACCGAGAAGTGTATTCGGGCCTTGGTGTATATACATTGAATTAAATTTTGAACTAAGAACAGGTATTAAATATACTTCTCTGTGGTGTAGTGGTAAGACACTCGCCTGGCGTTCCGCGAGCGCTTTAAATTTTTTTTTAAATTTTGCCCCGAGGGGCGAGTTTATTGGGCAGCGCCACTCATCTTGTGAGTGGACACACCGCCATAGCAGCATGTACAACACTCCCCAATAGGAAGAAAACCGCTGGGTTGTTCATTGTCACTTGTACCCAGACACAGCTGGGACTTGCTTAACTGTCTCAAGTGAACAGCTCCTCAAACAAGAAGATTAACATCTATCAACCCTAAAAGCTTACGTTATCTTGCGGGTGCAAAATGGGGAAATCTTTTAAGAACAGTATCAATATTTGACAAATAGTGTTTTCCTAACTCAAACAATGTGGGGTTTATTAATCTACACATATTTCTGATGTCTCTCAGGTGTTCACATTCACGTAGATAGTGGTCAAGGCGGTGTCCATCACTCTCACCACAGATTCTGCAACTTCGCTGCTCAACTGTTGTTTCCATTCCATATCTCCATGGATATCTGTATCCAAGACGGATTCTCGCTATTACTGATTCTCTCCCTCGTCCTCCTCCTCTTCGGCCATAATGATTGGGATTGCCAGCTGCAACCATGTTGTACCATCGTACAGATTCACTGGTTTGTGCTTCTATCCTCCTTTCCTCAGTTACCTTGTCACGGTGATGTTGCCTGACAATACCTCTAATTTGTAGTAGAGTCTGGGTATGAAGTATTCAATATGGTCTCCTTCAGCAGCCCAGCACATCTGCTCGTTCATTCCCACATATCCCAACATGGGAGGGGATCCACAGAAACTTGATGACTCTTCCCTGATTGGTAAGTACTCTCACAGCTCTCTTAATTTCAGCGACTATTGCAAGATTTTCTGCCCGATTTTTACTTAGGCTTTGCAGTGCTGCTTTTGAATCGGTGCAAATCACTGCACCATTAGTGTTCCGTTCAAGAAACTTAGCGCCATAACAATGGCAGTTAGCTCTGCTTGCGTTGAAGAGGCATAGTTCTCAATACGTGCTTTTCTTCATTTCTGCGTTGGAAAGTATTATCCTTGATTACCGTGTATCCTGCACCAGCCCTGCCATTGACAGGATTAGATGACCCGTCAGTGTAGATTTGATCTAGTTCATCTCCGGCTTCTTTATAAATTCCTCGAGATACTTGTGCCTCATTCTTGTGGTAACATGTTGGATTTTTTCATGCCATTTCATTGATGATGATCTTGCATGAGTCATCCTCCCAGGGAGGTAACCTCTCTACAGGCAGGAGCTCACGGGCTTGCTCAAGCAGGTGAAGCTCTTCTAGAGGTAGCAGGACTGATCTGTGATGCCATTTTTTGCTTCTCCTGTTTCCCCCTGAAAGTAGCACAGAGCTCAGTTTTTTTTAGCAATATCATTGTAATGGGGATCTCTGGCTATCCTAATTGCAAGCTTAGCATTCAGCTCCTGGATTCTGCTTTTAACACTGGGAAGGGACAACTCCTCTCGTAGATTAGACGTTTTGGCAGTTCTTGGAACTCCAAGAATGATTGTCATGGCTTCATTTTGAATGCTTTCAAGCCTTTTCATATCGCTTTGGGAGTAGGTGCACAGAACTGGTGCGGCATAGTCTATGACGGAGCGCACATAGGCTGTGTACATCATTTTTAGCACGGCAATAGAGGCCTCCATGTCCATTCCAGGTCATAGCTTTCAGTGCCCTGAGTCGACTTTTGCATGTCTAT
>WNGS01008507.1:12117358-12205243 GCA_020271785.1 Procambarus virginalis
CTGGACACTAGTCCTCTGTGCACATAAAATAAATTATCCCCCCCCCCAAACTTTTTTCTTTCTAATGTTAAAATGCATTCCCTAATCATGGGAAACGATAAAAAAATATTGTACATGACATACTTTGGCTGTGTAGAGAAGTGAAGTAGAGTGATTTATAGGCATTGAGTGAGTACTTACCTGGTGCCAGTAGCCCCCAGCAGCTCCATGGCCCTACGAGTAGCTCCAAGTCCCCGTGGCGCAGTGGTAAGACACTCCCCCGCGCTTTCGAGCACTTTGGCCTGGGTTCGTATCCTGGCCAGGTAGGATTGACCAGCACCAATCCTTTACTGTAGCCTCTGTTCATCCAGCAATGAATGGTACCTGGTTGTTAAATGATTTGCAGGCCATATTCCGGGATCAGTCTTTTCATGAAGTGTGGATGCATGAAACTGGCAAGTGCTCTCTCTCTTGCCTCACACTATGAACTTTATAACTAACATTGTGTTTACTGAATATCTGAACATTATAAATACTCTATATCACAATCAAGATTATCTATGACACTGTCATTGCAAAATAATTGCAGTTACAATGGAACCTCGAGGTGAGAGCAGCTCCAGTTACGAGCATTTCGAGTGACGAGCAAGCCACTCGCAGAAAATATCTGATTAACGAGCGTACCCTGGTTCTCGGACACCTCCGACGACAGTTTTGTTGTTGTTTCGCAAGACGAGTTTCCACATGACGAGCTTGGTGCCGGAAAGGATTAAACTCATTATCGAGGCATCACTGTACTTACTTTATTCGTCATTATTTGGTGGGTCGTATTCGGGGAAAATTAGGATTAAGGACCTGCCCGAAACACTGTTACATTGGCTTTACAAGAATGTAAGAACTTTGTATATAGAATAAATAAACAAGTATAATTTTATATAATTATTTCAATGTCTGAATAGTTTTTGTTTGTTTTTTGCAGTAATATTATTCAACAGTATGAACTGAATAATAATATTCAATGCAGAAGTGTGTATTTATATAAATAAATGGTGGAACATTGCTATGCTCAAAAATTTGGTGTGTGCATCTTAGTCTCACTTGTTATATCTTTAGAACAAACAAATTTTTTTTCTCTTATTACACTATGTACACACTATAAATAACTATCTACATTTTTATACACCATTACAAACTACTAAGCATTTCTGGTTAATGTAATAAACTTATAACCTGTTATCAGAGTTCACCTTAGTCCTGCATTTTGTTTACATTGTAACAGCATGCATTAAGTAAATTGTATTTTCTTCATATTGTAAATGTTTTTTCCATTTGTTTTTTCAAGTGTAATAATACATTGGGCTGTCAGTATTTTTATTTGTACAATATCACAAAACCTGTAGAATATTGGTAGTCAAATATACAGTATTCATGTCACACACTTGAGTTAAAATATATTATTTGATCAGTAAAACAGCTTTTTCTGTTATTACACTTTATACAAACAACATACATATTTTCTGTATTAACATTTATATGTACCATAACGAACCTATAAACAGTTTTGGTGGGTGTGGTGATGAAATCAAAACTCAGCATGGAGCCTCATGATATAAGCAGATGACACCCTGAATATAGAAAATGCTTTCAATATACTGCCAAGACTGGCCACAGAACTGCTATTATCGTATTCTATTACTAAATCCTGAATATGAATCTATTTTACAAGATTATATTGTAAAGGAGCATAAGGTCGTTTCATGTGTGGATGCATGAAACTGGCGGGTGCTGTCTCTCTCTCCTCTCGCCTCAAACAGTGATCATTTTAACTAACATTGTGTTCACTGATATCTGAACATTATACATACTCATTATCACAGTCAAGATTATTTATGACACTATCACTGCAAAATAATTGCAGTATTTTATTCATTATTAAGTGGTCTTGTGACTCCCGACCTGCACAGCAGTGCTGTGAGCTCTAGCTGCATGCATCAGCCTTGGTTGCTCTGGCAGTATTGAGGTCTCACAGGAGGGATGTAGACATTTTTTTGTTCTTTTAAGATGGTATCTGTTTACTAGAATCCTGAGAATCGGATGTGAGCCCCGTGTATCTGCAGGAATTTTGAATCTTACAATATACGTACAGTACTAACAAATGTGATATGCTGGGGTGCGCACACTCCCCATGATATCACGGTGTGTGCTGTGCAGTGGTTAATCATGCCTGGAGCACTATCCATAATAGGATTTTCAAGAAATTCTAAAGTACTTATGTTTTATAATTATCAAATATATACTGTATATTGTACATTATTTGTTTAAATAAATAAATGAGTTAAAGTTAATACTGTATTGTCAAAATATTGTCAAGGTTGCAGTGCTGGTAAAGACTTGGCATATGCTCATCCATTTGATAATGCCAGAATAATTGTACAGTAAGTTAATAAACTGGTGATGAATCTCATTACTTGCATTTGGTTAATCCTTTCATCAATTTCAGGGTCTTCTGTCTCTTCTCCGAAAACTGAAGTCAACTCCAGATCAAGATTTGCGCATATTATTGCTTGGTCTGGATAATGCAGGAAAAACAACGTTGCTAAAGAAGTTAGCCTCGGAGGATATAACACAAACCACTCCAACACAAGGCTTCAATATTAAGTCTGTCCAGTCTGATGGGTTTAAGCTTAATGTTTGGGACATTGGTGGCCAGCGCAAGATTCGACCCTATTGGAGAAACTATTTTGAAAACACTGATGTACTGGTAGGTTTGAATGCAAAAATCTTCTATGGTACGGTAGTCTTATTCAGTGTTAGCAGAAATGTTTTATGGCTGGTAATGCCTAAAATAAAATGTTTGTACAGCATTTAGTACTGGTGAAAATTATTGAAGATAAAATTAAAGTGGGGCATTAATGCAAAACTATAGGATGGCTATAGAATTAGTCAGAAATAAAGGAGGATTTCTGTCATACATGACAATTAGTTTCAATAGCTGACTTGACAAATATTGCAAGGTAAATGCACTAGATATTTGTTAAGGTGTCCTACTTGATGAGGGAGGTAGAGCAGGGTCATGGGATCCTATATTTCTCCATTGAGGAGGTTCGCCTCTGCAGGCCTGGAATTCTCTGCAAGAGTTGACGTGGGTTCTATTCTATGGTGGGAACTGTGCATGTTGATGAGCTCGGAGTTGCTATGGACAACCTCCTGGGTGTCCAACAGCCGAGAAGTAGACACATAATGGTGAAATTCAAGACGTGATGCTTTCAAGGCATTCCTGGCAAGATGGGTCGACAAGTCTTTTTTTTGTTGTTGTTGCCTCATGGTGTAGTTGAGGTGTGTGTTACCAACATCAGCAAGACAGTGACATTTATGGTGTTGCGTGATACACCATTTGAACTATCAAACAAGGTGCTCGCTTGATTGGTTCTCAGCAAGTTGGCAAAGTTGAAAGTATCCGGTGGAATAAGTTTACGTTTGGCCATGCAAAAGGCCACTTATTAACTTGCACCTGGACTGTAAAAATGGAGATGGAGAGGAATACTCCATCCTCGGTATCAGTTTGGGGCATAGCATTCTATGCCTCAAACTCTTTACACCCATTTATGTTTATTACACACAAACATAATCTGTGTTTATGCTGGGCTGCCCAGGATATTTCAGGTTGCCTGATCTTGTTGCTGCTTGCCAAGTGAAGACGGCGGACTTGGTAATCATCTTCCAGAAGACAGACTTTTCCCCCACTTGGCGATACTGGTGCTCTCAAGATTGCTGACATATTGGATAGTGACCTGGTGGTGGATGGTGTGTCTGGCACTGGTACACCAGCTCCTGGTGAGGATTCCCTACTGGCATCATGTAGCATAGGTGGCGATGTTAATGGTGGTCGGGTGGCCCCGGTCGTAGTGAATGTTGTGCCTATATTGTCACAACATTTATCACTACAGTCCACCACACCCTGCACTGGAGACAGGGTGTGGTAGACTTTTGGGGGAATGTGAAAGTGGTAACCTGTCAAAATTGCAGGAGGATATGGCTGGACTAATTGAGGACCATCCTGATGACATTGGGGGTGTCCTTAGGGCTGCTTCCTCTACTGTGGTATGCCCTGGTGCTGTTGCTGGTTCTTCAGTTTACCTGGACAATGCACTGATAATTCATTGTCAGGGGACAGGAAGTCGGAGTGAATTCATACACATTTTGGCTTTTATTGAAATCGCCCCTCCCCCTCCCCCCAGGCCGAATTACTGACCCTTCCCAGGATGCAACCCCACAAGAAGCTGACTAACTCCTGAGTACCTACTCACTGCTAGGTGAACAGACACATTAGGTGAAAGGAAATGTACCCAACCATTTCTGTCTTGCCTGGGATTTGAACCCGGAATTCTCGATTGTGCGTTGAGAACGAACACAACTGTTCTACTGGGACCCTTTTATGGGGTCCCGGTAGATACTCAGCCCTGTGGGGTCGATTGAGGTGCTTTGCCTGGCGGGTGATGTCAACCCGCCGGGTTGACTTAGGAGGTGAACGGAATCGCTGGCGGGAAAATTAGTGTGGGAGATGTTGATAGAGGTGGTGTCTCCTGAGGAGAAATGTTTATGCGTGGTTGTGGCAGAAGACCATGATGTGCTCACTCATGTTGTATCATTGATGACCTGCTGTTGAAGTGGTTTAAGGTGTGAGGGGAGTCTGGTGGTGCTCCAGTACCGGATGGTAAGGTGTATGGTGGAGGGGTTCCCTTGATTGGTAAAGACGAACCTTGTCCTTTTGTAGTACTGTACGTGGAAGTGGAGTGTGTGTATGTATATATCTGGTACCTCTCTTATCTCCTTTCTAGTGAGTACATTTTGAGTTTAAAAACAATCCCAGTAGTTTAGGTGCTTTATCGTGTCTATGCATGCCATATATGTTTTGTGTATTCCCTCTATTTCAGCAATCTCTCTTGCTCTGAAGGGGAAGTGAGTATGGAGCAGTACTCAAGGCAGGACAGCACAGGCAATTTGAACAGTATGAGCATTGTGATGGGATCTCTGGATTTGAAGGTTCTCGTAATCCATCCTGTCATTTTTCTAGCTGATGCTATATTTGCTTGGTTATGCTACTTAAACTTTAAGTCATCAGACATCATTATTCCCAGATCCTTTACATGTTGCTCTCCTGCTCTAGGAAGATTTGATTGTTTTGTACCCTGTATTTTGTTTAATGTCTTCATTTTTACCATGCCTAAGTAACATATATGTAATGTGCTTTTGTAAGTTTGTGGACAAGACACTCCATATAATTGTAATTGCCAATACTGTACTGTGATATAAGTGCTTTTAGTATTGCATTTTGTTTTAACGTGTGTGTATTGTACCTGTAATGTGATATGTTTGCTGTTTGTAATTTATTGTAATTCAGGTTTTTTGGTTGTATGTAATGTGTGAAATGATTCAATGTTTCAGTTATTTATTTTATTTATACATGTCTTGTGCTCTTGCAATACAGAAAAAAACAGATATTTATTAATGATATAACTAGGAACACTTGTACGGATGTACTGAAATGTTTGCAATGGATAGGATGCACTTATGTAGGGTAGGGATTGCTGCTTTTGCCTCTTCATTAATAACTGCTGATTGAAGAATTTGTAAGTTTTTAAACCGTTAGAAGGTACAGCTATGGCAGCCTTTTTTTGGGAGAAAAGGCACAAAGGCATACTAGCAGGGAATTTGTTTTGAAATTAACGTTGCTGGTAAAGTGTGTGAAAACTACAAGGTTAAGACAATACATTTACGGGATTTTAAGAAGGATTGTCAGAATGATAGTGACAGCAAGCACTATACAATTTTCCTTTTTGTTTTATAGAGTTTTTTTTTTGCCTAGTTGTGCTTTCGGGGGTTGAGCTTTTTCTCTTTGGTCCCGCCTCTCAACTCTCCTAATTGTACTTGCGGGGGTTGAGCTTTGGCTCTTTGGTCCCGCCTCTCAACTGTCAATCAACTGGTGTACAGATTCCTGAGCCTACTGGGCTCTATCATATCTACATTTGAAACTGTGTATGGAGTTAGCCTCCACCACATCACTTCATAGTGCATTCCATTTATTAACTACTGACACTGAAAAAATTCTTTCTAACGTCTCTGTGGCTCATCTGGGTACTAAGTTTCCACCTGTGTCCCCTTGTTCGTGTTCCACCCGTGGTGAAGATTTTGTCTTTGTCCACCCTGTCAATTCCCCTGAGAATTTTGTAGGTGGTTATCATGTCTTCCCTTACTCTTCTGTTTTCCAGGGACATGGGTTCACCTCCTTTATCCTTTCCTTGTAGCTCATTCCTCTCGTTCCGGGAAGAGTCTGGTGGCATACCGCTGAATCATCTCTAACTTTGTCTTATGTTTAACTAGGTATGGACTCCAGGCTGGAGCTGCATATTCCAGGATTGGTCTGACATAAGTGGTATACAGGGTTCTGAACGATTCCTTACACAAGTTTCTAAAGGCAGTTCTTATGTTGGCCAACCTATCATATGCCACTGATATCCTTTTGATGTGGGCCTCTGGGGACAGGTTTGATGTGATATCAACTCCCCAGATCTTTCTCGCTATTTGACTTTTGCAGGATTTCACGTCTCAGATGGTACCTTGTGTTCATCCTTCTGCTCCCTTCGCCTAATTTCAATACTTTACACTCTCCTGAGTTGAACTTTAGCAGCCATTTTCTAGACCATTCCTCTGTTTGTCCAGGTCATCCTGTAGTTTCTGTCTATCTTCATCTGTCTTGATTCTTCTCATAATTTTTGCATCATCAGCAAACATTGAGAGGAATGAGTCTATATCCTCCGGAAGATCGTTTACATATATTGGAAACAGGATGGGTCCAAGTACTGAGCCCTGTGGAATTCCGCTGGTGACATCTCGCCACTCCGATGTCTCCCCCCCCCCCTCCTCACAGTTACTCACTGCTTCCTGTTGCTTAAATACTGCCTTATCCACTGGAGCACCTTCCCTTTTACTCCTCTCTGTTGCTCTAACTTTCGTATCAGCCTTTTATGGGGAACTGTGTCAAAAGCTTTCTGGCAGTCCAAGAAAATGCAGTCTGCTCACCCCTTCTCTTTCTTGCCTATTTTTTGTTGCCTGGTCATAGAATTCTGTTAAACCTGTGAGGCACGATTTACCATTTCTGAACCCATGTTGGTGGTGTGTTACAAAGCTATTTCCCTCCAGATGCTCTACGAGCCTTTTCCTCACGATCTTCTCCATCACCTTGCATGGTATGCGAGTTAGGGAAACTGGCCTGTAGTTCAGTGCCTCTTGCCTGTCACCCTTCTTGTATATTGGGACTACGTTAGCTGTCTTCCAACTTTCCGGTAGGTCTCCTGTTTTCAGTGACCTGTTGTACACCATAGAGAGTGGCACACTTAGTGCTTCTGCACCTTCCTTTAGTATCCTTAGTGAGATTCTGTCAGGCCCAACAGCCTTTGTCACATTCAGCTCCAACAGATTACTTTTGACCTCATCACTGGTGATGTCAAAATCCTCCAAGGTTGTGTGGTTTGCCTCCTCATTTAGTGCAGGGGCTTCTCCTTGTTCTTTTGTGAAGACCTCCTGGAATCTCTTGTCGAGTTCTTCACATACTGCCTTGTCATTCTTGTGTGTATCTGTTCTCCCCTCTTCTCAGTTTCATCACCTGTTCCTTCACTACTGTTTTCCTCCTGATGTGGCTGTGGAGCAGTTTTGGTTGGGTCTTGGCTTTACTCGTGATGTAATTTTCATACTGTCTCTCTGCTTCCCTCCTCACTCTGAGATACTCATTTCTGGCCCTCTGGCATCTCTCCCTGCTCTCTGGTGTTCTGTTATATCTGTAGTTTTTCCATGTTCTTTTACTTAGTTGCTTCGCTGCCTTACATTCCTGGTTGAACCATGGATTCTTCTGTTGCTTTTTGCCTTTTGGACCGGGATAAACCTGTCTGCAGCTTCCTGGCACTTCTGGGTGACATAATCCATAATATCCTGTACAGTCTTCTGTTAAGTTCTGTTTCCCATGGTATTCCTCTTGGGAAGTTCCTTGTCTCGTCATGTTTTCCTCTTCGGTAATTTAGTGTTTTTCCCTTCCAATCCCATCCTTGGATAGGTTATCCCTACCTCCATCAAGTACTCAAATGTCAGTACACTGTGGTCACTCAAATTTCCTATGGGGGCTTCAACTTTGACATCCCTTATTTCTGACTCATTCAGGGTGAATATCAGGTAGAGTCTAGCTGGTTTGTCATTGCCTCTCATTCTTGTGGGTTCCCTGATGTGCTGGCTCAGAAAGTTCCTTGTTACCACTTCGAAGAGTTTAGCTCTCCATGTATCTGCACCATCGTATGGGTCTCCATTCTCCCAGTCTATTTTTTCCATGGTGGAAATTGCCCATGATTAAGAGTTGTAGTGTTTGATGGTTGCAGATTTCTTTCATTGTCTTCTGTTTTCTGATGATGATTCTTCTTAGATAATCAGCTTAACATCCCAAAAGTTCATAAGGTGCTGCTCATGAGTCAGTGTGTGACAAGAATTGTTGGCTTCAGACATTCTTACATTAGTATATCCTTGCATCCAAGATTCTCCTATACCTGTTCCTATAGGAGAACAAGTTTATTCCTTTGTCACAACTTCACGGTACAGCGTAAACCTTGCTGTGGTGAACTTGCTCTTAGTTATAGATTTGATGATGCTGTTGCTTGCAGCATAAGTTTTATGCTCAAAACTTTATTTACTTTATTGCAGTTGTCATGTTTGATAATTACCTTACCTTGCTACTGTCACGCATCACTCGCCTTGGCTTTGTGTTACGTGAGGTTACAGTTAAACAACGGGGCATCATGCTACTGATCGTGTAACCCCACGCAGTGGGTCTTTGCTCCCTCCACTAGGGTATCGTATACCACCCCTAGGGAGCTCTCCAAGTCATGCCTCAAGACATGTCACCATTATTTGACCTTGGACCCAAGGGAGAGAGGAGAAGGCCCAGCACACACTGCTTAAGCTCAATCTTGCAATGTGTGACTCCCCCACCAGGCCTGCCCACCTGTGCGTGGCAAAATTTTGCCAGACTCACGGCATAACCTCAATTCCACCTCTTCCTTTCCGGTCGCCAGCTGGGTAATTTTCTCTGCGTCCCAGCAACACAATGGGTTCGACTATGATATCGTATCTACAGCCCAGAGCCTCGTTCTATATACTGTAATGCCAACACTAAAAACCAAATATAATATCGTGTTGCCAACTCAGGGTCTCCTGTGTAATGCCAGCACCAGCATTCAAATATAGTATCGTGTTGCCAACCCAGGGTCTCTTTAGCAAACTACAGACACATGAGATATATATATATTCGTATAGGAATGATAATGGTGACAGCAGCGCTCCTCTGGTGGTCGCCGGCAACTCGCATCAGCTGATCGAGTTTAAATGGATCACTGGCCCCTCATTGAAAGGGGGCGGCTCCATCAGTGTAGGTCCACACTCCTCCACAGGTCAGCCACTCACACCACTCGCTGTCTTCACCAGGCAGTAGATAACATATATGTGCTGTCCCACAGCCTAATCCTATGACTCCTAGAAACACTCTAGTAAATACCTAGATATAACAATACGCCTGTCTTGCCTAACATCAAGGGAAATATGGGAGGGAAAAATGATCTACCTTAACAAATCCTGCCCTTAGATGCCTGGACTCCGGTGGTTGCTGGGGTTCCTCCGTCCCTCAAGTCGTTTCTTGATGTTCCAGATGAGTCATCAGTCCATAGGCGTCGTGAAGACTCTCCTCATCTCTGTACGTGTTCCCTTAGTGAAATACGGGGCGCTGCCTCGTCCAGTCATCACTGCATACGTCATTTCCCCCAAGCACTCCTTTACCAAGATCCCTCGTTCAGGATGCATCTTCTTCCTTCTGAGTTCCCAGTGGGCGTGATCTAATCACAACAGCTCTGCACACCTTGGAGTTCCACTGATGGCGAGACACTTCTTGCTCCTGCCACAGACACTCCCTCGACCCTTCCAAGACTATCAGCTCTCAGCGCTCTTATAACGCTGGAACTTGGCTCCTCGCACTTCCCTAAAGCACTGCAGTCCTTGGTAGTCAGTATAAACTTGTCAGGCTGTGTAATCCCACTGAATGAGGCTCCTAGACCTCGGAACTCGAGAGCTCAACCAGCGCACGTCCACTCTCAATGAGGCGTTGCAGATCTCTGAGCGCCTGGTGCTCTGCAGGCGATGAGCCAGGCCTCCCGGTGATGTCACAAACCCAGGGGCGGGCTCTGATTGGTCAATCGCATCATGTGACCTGAGCCAGCCATTCGCCAGCCGGCTGGCGTTGCACACAAAATGGTGAATTTGAAGGTACGAGGGCGCCATTTTGTTGTACCTAGGGTGCGACTTTCCCCCCTTACCTGCAAACACATAGATGCAAAATTTTCCACAAATAAGTACCCATTTTGGTAGCCTCATACATCAAAAGGTTTTCTGAATCTCAGGGAACCTCCATGGTAAGCTGATATGACTCTTAAATCCGGCATATGGGAGAAATAGGAGAGAGGGCACCGTAACACTACAAATGTTTGCAGTCTGCTTTAAGAAAATGTGATCTTACTATGGTTCTGTTATATTTGTGTACAATGTAGAGTGTCAGGAAGCATAAACAAGTACTAAAGTGGAATTAATAAAGCAGGAAAAAAAGTGGCTCAGCAGAAAGAAAGAATGAGTGAATAACAAATTTGTGGATGTTTTGGAAGCAGACGGTATAGTGTGCCACCAAGTAGCACTACTTTTTATTTGTAACCTGAAATGTAAATCACCATTGTGAATAGTGAGAATGCTCTCAGTTTAATTCCCAACATCCTAGGTTTTCCAAGGCCATTTAGTGTGATAAAGTATTAAATATTTTATTGAGGACATTACAGTAACTCTGATCTGCTCTATTGTAAATCTGTATGTTTCAGATTTATTACACTGATGTTATATGCATTATCATTGTTGTTTTCACTTTCAGATTTATGTGAAGTTATATACATTATCATTGCTGTTTCCACTTTCAGATTTATGTCATTGATAGTGGTGATAGAAAAAGATTTGATGAGACTGGTCAAGAACTAGGCGAGATTCTCAGTGAAGAGAAACTTGCAGGTATGAATCTACATTGGTGATTATTAGTTTTAATTTTTAATTAGCCACATATTATATGTACAAGTATAAGTTGGTGTAAAGATTGTGGAATAATGTAGAGATTATTGCTTTATATAGAATTTTCTAATACAGTGGAACCTCTGTTTTCGTATGCCTGTTTTCATATTTTTCAGTTCTCATACTCAATTTCTTCGAAAAATTTGATTCGGCACTTGTTGTTTGCCTCGGTTTTTGGAGTTTGTTTATACACATACGGTTCACCCAGCTTTGTTTTTACCAAAGAAACCTTAAAATTTCATAATAAAATATGCTTAGTAGCTTTTCCAAGGCACCAAACTGTCTCCTAATGGTACATTCATGTATAAAAAAGTTAGAAACATAATTTGAGCCATATTAATTTAATTTAACCCTTAAACCACGCAATACATACATATGCGATTTGACATAACTTAAGTTTTTAAAACTTGCACAAGCACTCCAATTTTTTGTGCATCATCAACTAGGCAAATGCTCCAACTATGTCTAAATGATCACAACGTAACTTGAAAAAACAAGAGAATCAAAATTAATTTTAAAATTGAATATTGAAAATGTCAGATTTTCAAATCAGAATACAAAATATGAACTATTGCAATTGTTCAATTGGTGGTGTTATTCTCTCAGAATAGCATATTGTGACGGTAACGTTGATGGTGGTGCAGTCTGTAATGCCAGTCACAAAATATTTAAAAACAAAAATGAAAAAAAAGTTAAACTGCAAAAGGTGTCTTCACAGTGTGGTAAACTGTAGGATAATGCTGAGGGGAAAAGACATTTAAAAATAAAGACGCCATTTAAAAAAAAAATCGTGGGCCAAACTCCCGGGTGTTATTGGCCTCAGTATTGAGTGAGCAACCAAGCCTGATGCACGCAGCATGAGCTAACAGCACTGCTGTTCAGCTTGTGACCACAGCATCGCCTAAAAATGCCAAAATATACTTGTTCATGCTATTATGTAGCGATGATATTATTACAGAAGACCCCTGACTGTGATAAAACTGACCAGGGTTCTGATAATAGCAGGATTGTGATGATATTTAGCGCTGTGCGCCATGGAGGGAGGAGTAATGCTGTGGGAGGGAGGGTGGTGGCGATGTTTTCTGACTGTGTGGGGCCACCTTTTATTGACTGCACTCAGCATACCAGCTTAGTGGTTCGCTATAGTGAACACAAATGTAGATACTTATATATAACGTGTGTATAGAGGGTATAAACAGCAAGAGAAGGTTTGGAGCCGCCATTTTGGTGAGGGCGGTGGCGTTGTGCAGGCGTCGTCTGCACGGTGGCATGCAGACGACGGTGTTGTTTACTGGCTACCACGATGGTCTTTGGGCACCATACCAGTTTATTTGTACAAGTATGGTGAATAAAACAAGTAGATATTTATATATAATGTGTGTGTATATAGCGTAATAACACCACACAGTATTGTTGGAGGAGAAATATTAGTGCGTCTGGCCTTGAGGGCGGCAGCCATCAGCTGACTGTGTTAGGTCCTACGTCTTTGTGCCTTTACTCACCATACAAGCTTAGATGTACAGTTATGGTGAACAAAACATGTAAATACTTATATAAACGTCTGTATATAAGATATATAGCGTAATAACACCACACAGTATTGTTGGAGGAAAAATATTAGTGCGTCTGGCCTTGAGGGCAGCAGCCATCAGCTGACTGTGTTAGGTCCTACGTCTTTGTGCCTTTACTCACCATACAAGCTTAGCTGTACAGTTATGGTGAACAAAACATGTAGATACTTATATATAATGTCTGTATATAGTGAATTATAGCAAAAACAGTATTGTGGGAGGAGAGTGTGGGCGAGTCAGATGACTGGAGGGAGGGCGGGAGTGGCTGGCTGGTACACGGCGGTCACTCCTCGTTACTTTTTGACTCATAATAGCTACTTAGTGGTTCGTTATAGTGAACAAAACATGCAGATACTTATATATAACCTGTGCTTATAGTGTAATAACCGACAAAGTATTTGTTCACTGATTGATGAACATAACTGAATCAATAATATGCACACCATATTTTTGAGTACAGCAATGATTCACTCATTTTATTATATAAATATATCAAACTACACACTATTGAATAATATTACAACAGAAAATCTATGAAAAATCAATCAGAGACATTGAAATAATTAGGTAATTATCTCTTTGTGGCAACTCCGGCCTGACAGCTGGCAAGCAACAGACCGCCTGGGACGCATGCTGAGTCAGCGCCTATAATTTGCCAGACTTCCCCGCCCTATAGCGGGCAATATATGGCACTTACGATTTTTTTATTATTTTTCCCGTGATCAGTGAACACAAATTAACAGGTTAGGAAGAAAAAATCATTTTTATTTATTCAAAATGACATGCGCCTGTGGGGATGACAGGATATTAAACCCCGAGCATGTTAAAGGTTAATGAACCCAAATATTTGGCTGATTTGTTAATCCTTTTACATCAGGCCTTGTAATGATTTTGGCGATTCTTGTGGATCCCTGCATATTAGTTAAGCTCTTACTGTTAGGGGGTGTCATTTGCTGAAAAAGCCTATTATTATGTAGCTTTTTGATTGTCCATGTCTGTTTCGACATAAGGCTCTGTTCAGAGTTTGAAGTCTTAGTTCAAGGCATATTGTATCTTCACTGGAGCTCATGATCATTGCTATTTTGCAGTATAAAATGTAGCTTTTTATATGTTGTATTCATTTCAAGATGGTAGAGCATATGCCAGTTTTATGAAAGAATGGAAACTCAAGTAAATCTAAATCCTAAAATATTATTATTAATATTGTTATTTATTAAATGTATTTTACATATGACTTGCAACTAATATCATTCAGGTTTTTCTCAGTTTCCTCACATTAAACATTTAAAGGACAGTTCTCAGAATGGTTCACTCTTAAATTTAGT
Organism: Procambarus virginalis; assembly: GCA_020271785.1. Taxonomy (NCBI): domain Eukaryota; kingdom Metazoa; phylum Arthropoda; class Malacostraca; order Decapoda; family Cambaridae; genus Procambarus; species Procambarus virginalis. The sequence goes on from WNGS01008507.1 coordinate 12,131,427, forward strand.
AATAGTATGAAAGCTTTAAAACTGGAACATTAAAAAACACATTGGTGATTGATTCATTGTCAGCAACTGATTGCCCGAAGTTGTCGTTTTCAGGCAAAACAAGTAGAGCCTTTGTACAGTTATCATTATTGTGCTTGTGAATTTCTCTAGGTACAAAATGATATTTCACAAACTTCTTTTTTTTCTCTAGGTGTACCCGTCTTAATTTTTGCCAACAAACAAGATCTGTTTAATGCAGCACCAGCCTCGGAGATAGCAGAAGGTCTTCAGCTCCATACCATTCGAGATCGTACGTGGCAGATACAGGCCTGCTCAGCAACATCTGGAGAGGGTGTTAAAGTAAGCATCATATTTGTAGTACAGTACATGTAATAGTGACAATTTAAAGAAATTAAATTACAGTACATTGTCAAAGTTAGGTGTTGATTTCAAGTTTCTTACCCCAACATAAATAAATATTTCTTCTATTACATCTGGGTTCTCTCCAACGTTAAAATAAACATAATTCAATATTTAATATGATTATTGCCAAACCATAGCCAGCTATAATAGTTTCTACAGCTACTTATGTCTGTTATGCCCTGTGTCCAGTAAGAGCTTCCATTTGTGTTTCTTGATGGATTGGCCCCATTTAAAATCTTTCCCAGATGTCTTAATATGACCTCAAGGAGGGAAGACTCAATGGAAGATCTGAAAATTGGCTTAAGAATTCCACATGCTTTATTATATGATAAAATAAACAAGAGAGTAAAGTAAAATGGTAGATTTTAATCATTATCTAATAAACAAAATGCAATTATGTGTAATTAATAAGGTGATGAAGCACAGGAAGAAGGTGGGAAATTTGTACATTTGAAATTGGTACTGTGGAAACATAGTATACTTCTTCGGAAAATTATAGTATTGTCTTTTGAATAAATGAATAAGATGAGAGGTATAAAGTGTAGATGAGTAAATGTGATGATAGGAAGAGGGAGTGGCCAAGACTATTAGCAGTTTGCAAGAAGGGGGGAAGTGAAACAATATGTAATATACTTTTACATTTCAAAAGTGTACAGCACAGCACTTGACTTTTGTTTTAAATGGTTAATGTATTGGACTGGTGGTTGTGCTACTGTGGTGGTTTCTCACCTTGTTTCTTTATTCAAAAACTTGCTTATGTGAATGAAATTAAAAATGTCTTAATCATGTGGTATACAGTGTCATATTTGGAAGGAGAAACATGTCAAAGCAACTAGAAATTTACTATTATATTGCCTATACAGTATGTTATATTACATCATGTATGGTGTTATTATTTTGTTGAAACTGAAAACAAACAAGTGACAAGTAAAATTATTCAGATTTTGTGTTTTGCTATATTAAAGTGTATACTGTATCTGGCTATATTAATATTCATTTAAATAACTAATTGTTCTTTTACAGGATGGATTAGATTGGTTTTGTAAGAATCTGAAGAAGAAATGAGACCCTTTACTTCAATCAGCAATCGATGTATTCCGTCCAAGCACTGCAAAACTTGTCGTTATTTCATTTGAGAAAGGGTTAAATATTATTTACACTAAATTAGAACATCTTGAACTTTAATGGGAAATGAACTGGACAATCATCTCACAAGGTAGGACAAAATACTGGACAACTGTTTTTGCTTACAAGCTGTGACTTTTTAGGGTTTTCATATTATGGTATGGTATTTTTATTTCATTATGATAAATACTACTATCGTACAATATGCAAAAGGCATATTTAACATTATATAACATGAAATCATTCAAGACACATTATACAAGAAATGTATGGCAGCCTTCCCAAGGAACCACCAATATTGCAGCACAAAACATATTTTACACCAGATTGTTTTAACATTTTAGGAAATTAGATAAAAAGATGTTGCATGAATTATAATTACTTTTCTCAATTTTAAAATGACTAAAACTAGTAATGACAGGATATTTGCTAGATTTTTATCTGATAGCTTGGCGTCATTCAATGGTGGTGAACAGGTCACAAACACCATATTATTCACACAGACCTTAGTTAATGTGTGGCAATATCATGTGGACCATTTTAGTTTTGTCGTTAAAATTAGGGTGCACCTAAATTAAGCAATGAAATTTTTGTCTTGTAACATGTATGTTGTATAGAATTTTTCTGATATGCACAACAACATGACAAAATCTGTAGTTTAAGATGTGAAAATTAATGAATTATAATTCTAAATATTGTCAGTGTATGTAGAGATAATTTACTGGCACTCCAGAACCCTTCCATAGTGGCACCCCAAAGAGAAATTGTGCTTAAATCAACGTTTTTGGCATCTTTTGCCAATTTAAACAAATTGACAAGGAAATTTGATTAGAAACTATTCAAAGGGAAATATCCTATACAGATTTTTAGTTAGTGCATATGTAAACAATTATTTTTTTCTTGGAAGCAAAGTGCATAAAATCCTTTTTATTTTTGTTACCGAGACTTTGAAGATCATGAGCCAAATTCTGGGAAAGCATTGAATTTAACACAACATAAAAGTTATATTATAAATATAAATATACACAATATAAGTGTACTTTAATAAATAAGTAAAATACAAGGCTATGTGAAATTACTGAGTTTTATAGTACAAGCGTTTGTTTATGCTCAAACACACCTCATTCGGCACAAAGAAAATTGAAAGCTTCAATGGTTTATGACAAAGCTGGTCCCATAACTGAAACATGAGATATGAGAATTTAACCTCAAATTGATTAAAATAGAGAAGACCTGATGACAACCTTCAAGATGCATTGACAAGGTAGATACATGCTCTGAGTTGGTAGGAACAAACCTAAAGGAGATAGATTGGAAGTTTGGATAAGCCAGGGAAGTACCGTGTAAGGAAACACTTATTATGTGAAGGAAATGAGCAGGTGAAATGTATTGTAAAAATTTGTAATGGAAGCTAATTTATACATGGTTCAAATAAAGGCATTACAAGTTGTAAAAAGGGTTGGGAGTTATTGCTTATATCAGCTGCTAGCTTAAATTTTGAGCTCAGGAACTGAAACCTAATAATTTAAAAACTTAATATTATCCTACAGTTCTACAGCATGTAGCTTTCAAGCCATGTTAGGATTTTTAGAGGCACAGGCTGTGGAGATGGCTGTCAGAATGAATGTATATTCATCCCGTTCTTTCGAGCTTACCCAACATAAAGAAACTGTCGCACAAAAGTGCCATATTCTAAGCTATCAGAGGACCCACAAACAGAAAATGGGATATTATGTCAATTAGATATAAACAATTGTTTGTCTAAACCCATATTATATACAGTACTAGTATTCATGGATTCATCCGCTGCAAATGGCAGACCTACTGGAAATTTATTTCAGAAAGCAAACTAAGAAAAAATAAGTAAACTATATCCAGTGCAGTTATCGTCACTTGTCAGTTTTAGTTATTGCTCAGTTTTATACAAATTATATAAATATTGTCATAATACATCTGTATGAATGTAATGAGAGTCAACCAAGACTCATGAATTATTTCTGATATAAATTTTAATTAATTCCTGTGCAGTGCATTGATTAAGTAAGGTGCATGGCCTAGACAGAATAGCAGCAAAGGAGTGGGTTGCACTATACTTCCTTTGAGATATACCAAGGACAGGTTTGTGTGTTATATAGGTGTACATGTTACATTGCAGGTCTATACAGAACTTTTTTGTCAATTGTATGTGCATAGTTATTCAACACAAAAACATAATGTAAATTAATAAGTGAAGCCACTAGCGTATAAACAATCCATCTTGATCATTAGATCCTTCTCACCGCTACATCACAAATCAGAAAATTGCATATCCAGGGCTGATGCATTAGATTAGCTCCTCCCCATAGCTTGTGTTCACCTCACATAACTAAAAAAGAAATTTTTTCAAACAGACAATCACTTTTGATGATAGCTGCTTTTTATAAGGGTTAAAATCAACAATCATTAATCTTCAAAAGTATAATAAGCAGACTACAAATTATACAGCAATGACTCTTATTGCTTATAAAAATACTGGCTCCAGTAAGCCATGTATATCGTACTTCATGCATGGTTAAACATTCCTCGCCATAAATATATTGACAAGCTCGAATGAGAACCGGTATTCACAACAGCCTTAATGAAAGGATGTTTATCACGGAGTTGAGTTACTGATAAGACACCAAATTGTTCCACCTCCCTTAACCATATATAATGCCTACTAGACATAAATAACTTCATAACTTCATCTATGTAGCACTGAATAGCGCATTGTTTCCATCACTTCGCCTGAAGCCTAAATTTCATTATCAATCCCTCCTACAAACTCAGCCTGATGAGAATGTAAACTTTAGAAAGAATGCAGAGGTATGCTGTCAAATGGGTATTGGAACAGCAGAGTATGAGCTGTGTACTTAGCTATCAGTAATCAGTACTTACCAGTGACTATGGGGAAATGAGGTCTAGCTCTTTATGCCCCCCCCCTACTAGCCTTGTACCCATTGCATTAAAGCACCACTATTCTAACAATCAATATCTGTGTTGAACCTTTCCTTAAAGTTGTAAATGGGAGTGGCTTTCACAACTATGCATTGTGGAAGTGCATTCTTAGTGCATTCCACTTGTTGACCAGTACAAGGTACGAGTATTTCCTTACATTTTTTCGACTCCTTTGTGACTCCAGCTAAATAAAACTTGACCTGGAGACAGTCAGGACTCCGGCCATGACTCTTCCTGTGTCACAATCTGGCCATGACTCTTCCTGTGTATAGAGGTTAATGCAAATTTATAGAGATAAGGCAAGATATTATTTTTCAAACTACATATAGAACCAGGGGACATGCACTTAAGCAAGGAAAAGGAAAAGCAGAGAGATGTAGGTGAAGTACATCTTTTTATATTGAATTGTGGATGGCTGGTGTGCCCAACAGTACAAGGTGATAGGTGCACAAAATCGAAAAATTATAGAAAAGAATGACAAACACACTGCATTCACAGTTCATATGCAGACACATTACAGGTTAAGATACACACATGCACACAGTATGTTCATAACTACATATGCATAACACTGAATAAGAGTTTTTACATGTTAAGTTGCCCTCAAGATATAATGACTGTGTGATGAGCTGTCTTTAACTGAGAAGAGAAGTCCAGTATTAACAAAATCATTGTTTTAAGTACTAGTTATGCATTTATTTAGTCAATATGGTAACTAGTTAAAAAAAAGTGAAGTTGTGTAGTATTTATTATTGAAGCTTTAACTTAATAGAGCAAACATTTACTTGAGTAAAGCTATACGAGTTTTTTCATCTAAGAGATCTCATCTGTTATTGAGATGCCTTTATATGTCCCAGGGACCACTGAAAATACACATGTGATCACATTCCGTCCAACAGAGAGACTATTGTATTGCTTTCGTGCCGTGCTCAGTCGGGTTTATCATTTCTAAAAGTAATTTTTTCAGGTTGCTTATTTGTCATTGAATAGTGCCTTTATCTAGAGATTCTCATTCCTCTTCACATGTCAGATTTTACAAATTTGTGTGTTGTAAATGCATTCGACATGCTGGCCATGCTCAGGTATATGAGTAATTTACCTACGTTTGTAAAATTAAAAATAATTGTAATTCTTAAATTGTTCATTTTTATTTAAAAACGAATACTTTGGTGTTCACTGTTTACTTGATTGTGATCAGTTTTACAGTTCTGTATTTAAATGATCTAGTCATGTTTTTTCTTAATCAGGTGATGTCTAGTCTATACCAAGTCAATTTGCTACACGTTGCACTAAGGTGTAAAAATATATTTTGTGTAGCTGTTTTATAAAATAATAATATATGGATGTCCTCTACACACCAGAGGCAGTATAGAAGATGACATTCTTTTTTTGTATGAGCAATTGTGCCTTTTATTATGTTCTAGTCAATTTTGTGCTCTTACATTTTTAAGTAATGTTTTCTTGATTGTCCTTGGTGCCTTCTTTTGATAATTGCTTGCTTGTGCAGTATTTGAAAACTTGTCTTCATTACATATGCATATGGGAAACTATTACTGACTATTTTCTTGTACATTATTGACACTTAACATACAAATACAATTTTTTTTTTAAATTTCACTGTGGTACCTTGAAGAATTATATGTTGAATTTTGATAGAATTTGCAACATGAAGAAATTGCAAGCAAAGTCAACTTTTATCTTGATTGGTTTTTGGAGTGACAGGCACATTGACTAAGAGTTAATTGTGCTTATTTTAAATGATAAACTTGATTTTGGAATCTTATCTTTGCTGTGGCCTGTTATATAATGATTTGCATTTCCACTTAACTAGTAGTAACTTTATTTGTGACTATTTAAGAAAACCAGTAGGGAAGGTTTTGCACAAGAATATCAGTAGTAAATATTTGTGTATCTCCAGTTAAAGAATTTTAACTTTTTTTTTTTTTTTAGTTTAAAGCAGCCATTTATAGTTTTTATTTTTTTTTAATATCACATCTACATAATTTTAGCACATCTGGTTGTGCTAGTTATAAGCCTTGCATTATTCATCAAGATGCCGTCTAAGTCTGCGGACGGTGTGGGCTACTCTGTTGTTTTTCCTGACCGTACTTATATGTGTCGCCTCCCTTCGGAGGCTAGCGTCTTTACGGCGGAACTTTATGCTATTCTCTATGCTCTCCGTCTCTTGCTTTCTCATTCTCATTCCTCCTTTGTGGTTGTCGTTGACTCACGTAGTGCCCTAATGGCTCTTGGGTCCTTTAATCCTGTCCACCCAGTGGTCATCGAGATTCAGCAATGGCTGTTTCTTATTTCTAGCAAGTTTAAATCGGTAGAGTTTTGCTGGGTTCCCAGCCATATTGGGGTTTCTTTGAATGAGCGTGCAGATGCTGCCGCTAAGGATGCCATCCGTTCTTGTCCCATCTCCCGTAAGGGTCTTCCTTATTCTGACTTTTATCCGGTTATTCATTCCTCTATCCTTGCCCGGTGGCAGAGTTGTTGGTCCTCTGTGGTTGGTAACAAACTGCGTACTCTCAAACGTAGTGTGTCCCCGTGGCCTTCCTCCTACCACCGTAATCGGCGGTGGGAAACTGCTTTAGCACGGCTGCGGGTTGGCCATACTCGCTTAACCCACGGTCACTTAATGGAGCGCCGCCCTGCTCCTTGTTGTCCGAATTGCGTTGTCCCTCTTACGGTTATGCATATCCTTGTTGAATGTCCTGCCTTCCAGGACGAGCGTGTGTCTTGCTTTCCGACCGTCCCTCGCGGTCACTTGTTCCTCGATAGAATTCTAGGTGAATCGGATACTTTTGATATCGTTCGCCTTATGCGTTTTTGTTCTCGTATTGGCTTTCTTAGTAATATTTAGCGCCCTCTGATTATTTCGCACTTTGATGGTGCTACATAGCCTTCCCGGTTTGGTGCCTTCTTTTGATAATTACATTACATCATCAAGATGCTTATACTCCTCTCAAACATACAGTACAACTAATGCACCTAGCATTTTTCAGGTGTGTCCACATGTTGAATGTGAAGTACAGTATAGTCACATAACACTACTGTTCTTAATAACAAGATGTGATATTAAGGCTTGTCCTATAATTCTGAAGAGTAAGAATTGTTTTAGGTCTTTGAAGAAAATATAAGATTAAGCAAAAATTTATGTATTGCACAAGTTTTTGAATACTGTACAAGTACTATATTGTACTTGTTATTGTGTTTCACCATATGCACAAAGTATTACAATGAAAGGACATGTTGTGTAACTTACACAGTAGGCTATCTAGTTTAGTTTATAATATGCATAATGTAACTTTGATGCTTATTTTATTCATGTTAAATGTTAATTTAAATTTTATTTGTATACAAAAATTCCCAGTGGGCATAATACCCAAGAGTGGCATTGATTAGACATTGAATCTGTTATCAGTGTTAATTTATCACTGAATGTTAATTCAGCATTGACTCAACATTAATTAATCTCAAAATTGACGTTAATTCAACGTGGAATCAACTTTAAACCGGCGTCGAATCGATGCCAATTCAGCATCCAATTAATGTTAATTTTCAGCGTTGAATTACCGGTGCTCTTGGATATTGTTGCTACTGTATTATTGATAAGTTGAGCAAACGTTGCAAGAACTGCTATGCATATTTCTGTGGCATTTAACTGATCTCTACTACAACTACATGAATGTTATAATAAATCAATATACTGTACTGTGCAGTATTGTGTGTGTATCCATATTCAGGTTTGATTTAGGGAATTGTTAAACAATGGTATATTAGTTCGAATATAAAAAAAGTAAAATACCAAAACCAAACATTTTGTGTTGAGTTGCAAAAGCATTTTTCTCTCCATAAGATAATATTCATTGAAATGTTAAAATGGATATTAGTTACCATAGTTGAGATTCCCAACATTTTTGACCTAGCTTGCAAATCTAACGACTGTGCAGTGACAGGTATTACAACATATCAAATTTTTACTCTAATTTTAGATGGTCATAACAAATGATAGGTACACAATACTACTTGGGAAGGAAGAGTACTAAAATTACTGAAGTGTATTGTACAAGATTATCATAACACAAAGAATGTTTTTATGATTATTCTCTTTTAATGTTTTATTGTAATTGATTGCAGAAGCAGCTTGTCAGACTCAGCATAGTGTATTATTCTCTTGGCACAAATTTGAAATGAAGAATAATTCACATTGGGTAATTCATAATTGGATAATTATTTATGGCAGTTTTTTAGAATAAAGTACAGAGGTGTCTTCAAACTGTGTTAAATAATTTTGCATCCTTATGCCTTAGTACATATATGAAATGTTGCTTCAATAACTTGCATATAAAAAATTTAGATCAGTAAAGTAAAAGCACCATGGTACAGTATACTGTTACAAAATAACTTAAATCAGTATACGATACTGTCTATATTATTATCTAAACTTTCTATAAAAGTAGTTTGCTTTTCTTTAAATATATATTTCAAGTTTGACTTATACACCACCAGTTTGGAATACAGTAATAATAATAAGTAAAGAGCCATTTTTCTACTGCCTGTTAATTGTTCTGAGTAATGTCAGAGGTAAATTATAATTAAAAGAAATTTATTAGAAATGACATCGAGTTGCTGCTTTGCATAACTTTTCGTGTAAAAAATTTATTGATTACGATTATCTGTGTGTGACATAACAGTACTTATTGATTTTGGTTTTGACACTGGATTTTTTTTATATTTTTATACTTTGATTGATTAGAAATATGTTGCTGAGTGACATTGAACTTCTCCCTCCTTGTAGTGGGTATTGCTTCAACATGAACCAAAGTAATTGATCACAGTGCTTTCTCCACAGTACTTACTAGCACTTGTGTTTGCATGATGAGAGAGTCGGTATATGTTGATGTGAGACTCATAATTGTATTTCTTGAAGATAAAAATTTACAGCTGATTAATTTCTTTTCTTTAAACATTCTTTTGCAGTTCAGTTTCCTGAATTGTTATTGACATGACTGAATTACTTGTATATTCTTCAGTCGATAGTTTTTTTAAAACTATAACCAATCTCTTGCTTTAAGGCCATATGAAAATTGATGGGCCTTAATGACTTTAACTAATGAAAGGCTTAAATGTCGTAGAATATGAAATTTCATTATCATTAGTGGCTGTATAATTAGCAGAAAACTGCAGTCATTATTGTAAAGAGAATTTGATTAACACTTTCAAAGGATACCTCATGAACCAGCCTGTGACTCGTATGGCTGCGAACAGCCTGGTTGACTAGATCACCAACCAGGACTGGGCTGTGGGGTTGTTAATCCTTCAAATCATTTACAGATATATGACAGGTATGAAATTAAGTTAACTCGCAGCATTATTTCAAAGTAACTATCAATCGCCCAGAATCAGAATCATTTAACTAGATGTGCTATTAACAAAATAATCTTAGATACCAAATGACTATGTTCAGATGCAACAAATAAAGTTAGTGTTCCATTATCGTTTAATGGCAAATCCATCCATGTACCAAATAACTGGAAAACTTCAACTGTTCCATAGACTGTGCCGCCGCATTGACCGAATATATTTTCCACTATGATTGTAGATGAGAGTAACTTTGTTGTTGTCATCCACTGTCTTGCAGAGTAAACTACACATGAACATCTGCCTTGACACCATGTTCTCTGCTGCCAAGCTCATGCAACCGCCACCACCACGTCGCATTCTTTCTTCCACACCTTGTGCGCTACAATGCACAGTCCATTGTGTGGGTCCCACCTACCAATTGTAATTCTTTCATAGATAACACGTGCAGTCATTGCCAGAGTATCCATTACCACCTGTAAAATCCTGCATATCCAGCCACATGCGGTAGTGTTTGAAAGAGGACTACCAATCTACTGTAATTACGAGAAAATCCACAGAAGCCATGAGAAGGATTCGAACCTATGCACCGGGTATTCCCAGATGAATGCTCTACATGACTACGTCACAACATGGTCAAAAGAACCATGTCGTTTAGTGTGTGCATCTGGGAATTCCTAGTGCATACGTTCGAATCCTCTTCTCGGCTCCTGTGGATTTTCTCACTGATATATCATGATAATGTGATTTCTGTGTACTGTAATTACCCAAGTGTATTTGTTTCACACCCATGGGAAGCTGAGGACGAGTGTGCATCCAGCTGTGTAGGTCATCTTTGGAGTTGTCTGTGTATTGGTATGAAAGTGTTGAGGCCTGCCTACTGTAAGTACAATTTCTACATTATTGTTAAAATGTCTTAGTACATTAATCTCAGCTATCAGCCAGAAGTTATTGCCTATTTAACACCCACACTGTAGGCAAGAACAAATTTGAGTCAAGAGAGACTGTGTAGTGAACATGTGTTTACCCGTGTGGTACTACGGTATTATATCGGTTATCAAGGTTATCTTGATTTGATTTCAGGGCTTAGTGTCCCCCGTGGCCTGGTCCTCGACCAGTTCTTTTGTTACACAACCCCCAGGAAGCAGCCTGTAGCAGCTGTCTAACTACCAGGTATCTATTTACTGCTAAATGAACAGGGGCATAAGAGTGAAAGAAACTCTGCCCATTTGTTTCTGCCTCCACCGGGGATTGAACTTGGAACCTCAGGACTATGAATCCCGAGCGCTATCCACTCAGCTGTCAGGCCCCCCAACAGTCATGGGTGAAAGTGTTTACATACACCACAAACAGTTTTCCATCTGATATTGTCGACTTTCCCATTGACAGTGATTTTGTTGAGTTCGCTGCACATGTTTTGTGATTGCCCGAACATCTTATCTCGAGCTCCTGTGTATTCCTTTGAATACCAGCAGTGATAGGAAATTAGTGTTAATAATTGGTTGCCTAAAGAAAAGTGTTAAATTGGGTTTTGTTCCTCATTGGACCCATAATCGATCAGATAAGCATTTCATCTCTCAAATTCAATATTAGTCTAGCTGACACCACTGTAGTAAAGTCGAGGACCCTGTGTATTAGTAAGTTTATTGAATAAACCCAGTTTTACCATTACATGTGCTTACATTGTCACCAAGTACTGTGCTGCTGCTACTACTTGTGTTAGGGTTTTATATTTGCTCTGGTGTCAACATCACCCTTAAAGCCTACTTCACAGTAAATAAAATATTGATGTAGGACCCAAGCAAAGTCCTTTTGCGCTGATTTGCGGAGAAGCAAATTTATTGTCACAACCTAGTGGTTGTGATCCACTAGGTTGTCACAACCTAGTGGATCAAGGCTTTGTGTATGCCAGTGATGGAATCCTCTATTTCCATTGAGGATTCCTCAGTCGACTAGTGTACTCTGGTCTGCTACACATTTCTCTTTATAGCTTTTATCCAATAAATTGAGCCATATGTCACATGCAAATTAGTGACATTGCATAGTTGCAGTCAATGAAGGCACATATTCCACACTACATATTATGTCTCTTTGTTCTGGTATTGGCAAGATGAGTGCTACAGTAATTGGATTCAACAAGGAATTTAGTGATTATCCAATGTTTCTTAGAGTTGTATTATCAAAAATTCAAAATCCTGTTTGCTGAAAATCAAGACATACTTGAAGATAATGCGAGACTTAAGTAGAATATATGCAATTATTTGTTCTGAGGAGATAGCCAAATTGGCAGAGGGAAGATGCAACAATTGTTCTAAAATTTTATTCAATGAAAAATATATTACAATTACAAAACTTACAATTACACATAGATACTTTGGTACATTTACTGCCTTTATTAATATCTGATCAATAAAATATTCTTGGCAAATTTCATTTTCAAATTAAAATGCACATGGAATGCCCTTTTTCTTTTAACTCTAATACTGCAGCATTTATTGGAAATTTCTGCCCCCCCCCCCCCTTTTTTTATAACCAAAAAAAATAAAAATAAAAAAATTGGCAAAATATTCATATTGTACAGTATAGCTTTGCTGTAGTAGACCTCTAATAGTGGATTTACTACCAAAAAGCCCAAACTGAGAAATACAAAATTAGAATAGTTGTAATTAAAAAAATACAGTATGTATATATATTGCTATGCAATAATATATGAAACTTTAATTGCCATGATGTGAGTGAAGAGGGGGGGGGGGTTCCTCCCTCTTGACAAAAGAAATTTAAAAAATACAAAATTATAGAACCTAGTTCTATAATGCTACAATGGAAAAAGTTCTATTTGCCAAACTTTGTATGATCAAACACATGACTTCTCTCTCTTTCCCCCTTTTCTGAGACTATAGAACATTTGTAAAATGGGAAAAATAAAGAAAATCTAGCTAATATACATGTACAATTTTATGCATTTTGTTTTTTGGGCATACAAATATATTAAAGGATAACTCGATTGACCTTTCCAGGCCCTACAGGACCTGTTTTGGTGCATATACTTTCATATACAAAGTTACTTATCGCCATTAAATTTTAATAGTCGTACCTCCGTTAATGAGTTTAATTCGTTCCCAGATACGGTTCATAAACCGAAATGAATTTTCCCGTAAGAAATAATGTAAATTGAATTAATCCATTCCACACTCCCAAAAATATTAACTTCAAAATACATTTCATACATAATACTACAAATGTTTTGTACTACAGTATGAACACGTTAAATCTTACCTTTATTAATGACTTGTTTGGGGTATGGAGGACAATGAGAAGGAGGAGGAGGAGGAGAGATGTTAATACAATGGAAGGGCACTTCCCTTCTAAGCACTAACATCAGGCAGTGATGACTTCTCTGGGGGTATTCTCCCCCCTATGCTTTGCAGGCATACCACAAGGACCTGGTTGTGGGTCTTTGCTTGCCTGTCTTACCAAGAATGTCTATAGACACTTGTTTTTCCCTATGTTTGAACACTTGTCTGTATTGTGACATCACATTGTTGTTAAAATGGTTTATGCAGTGGCCTGCTACAGCTTTATCTGGGTGATACTTTTCACCAAAACCTTGCCGTTCTTCCCATGCTGCAGACATTTTCTTAATGAGGATGGGACATCCTCTACTGCCGCCTCCTATCCTGAAGAAATTTCCTCGAGTGTCTTTTGCTGCTGCTCCTTGTGAAGGGCTCCTCCATATCAGCACCATTCAGCTTAGCTAGTACAACTACCCTCATACCATTTTGATGTTTTATAAATGATCCCTTGTTTTTCCTCTATCGTCATCCTCACATTTGTTTTCTTAGGTTGAACCTTACCACTGACTTTCTTGGAATCCATGCTCTGATATATAATAATTTTATGTTCAGAAACCAAAAAAAGCACAAAAAAATCAATTTTTAGAAAGAACTGAAGTGTAATCATCACTAGATGGGAGGCACTGGTAAATTGAAGCATGCCTCGCTCGTGCCACCAGGAACCACACGCTCGGTGAACTCATTCATGTATCAAGAAACTCGCCAGAGAGAGGCAAAACTTATAAACCGAGTCAAATTTTTCCAAGAAATTGAGCTCGTAAGCCTAAAAATTCGTAGAGAGGGCATTCGTAAACCGAGCTTCCACTGTATTTTTTATATTTCCACAAGTTCATTCATGGAGACCTACAGTCATAAAACTTTTAATCACTGACTTAAAAAAAACATCCTTCTTCATAAGCACTAGTAATGGTGAATAAAATGACATGTCACCCTCATGAAAGTTAAATGGGCACTATGATCCCTTCACAAGTTCATCAAACCAAGGCCACTATCCAGACCTCTCATAGCTACTCCAAACCAAACGTTTTAGACTTTATCTGCAGTGTCCCAGATATCTCTGCTCTCACAGGCATGGTCTATGCATGGTCTATACACTCCAGTTGAAGAGTTAAACAAACCCCTGAATAGAATAGGATATTCATATCCTATACTTCCAGCACTTCCCATGTTATATAGTATGCATACCCTTTAATTATATAGTATGCACACATTTAATTATCAAGAAATAATGCCTCAATATTATTTGGCCATTTTCTCAATGCCTTAAACACTGCCAGGATTTATATTATCTTTTGATCATTTATAATTGTAAAAGTTAGAGGAAATATCAGTTTTTAAGAATGATAGTTTTGGTTAGGAAATGGTTAAGATGGAACATACTGTAGTAATTGAGCAAAAAGACACTAGAATCCCTGAAAAATAATTTGAATTTATCTCGCCCTTTAACCCATACATTGCTTCAATCACCATCTGTGATTTCCTCCAGTGTACAACTTGCCATATGCGATTAACCTTTATGGGTTTAAAATACTATTTTTTTTTATTTGCATCCGCCCAACTACTTGGGCTAGACGGTAGAGCGATAGTCTCGCGTTCAATCTCTGACCGTCCAAGTGGTTGGCACCATTCCAACCCCCCGATCCCATCCCAAGTCCTTAACCTGATCTCTTCCAAGTACTATATAATTGCAATGGTTTGGCATTTTCTCCTGATAGTTTCCTTCCTTTCATGTGTACCTTGGTATACAGCAGGACTTTTAATAACCTAGCCATTTAAGGGTTAATGATAAGTTTAATACTGAACTGATGCTTCAAGCTTACTAATCTGAAAGGTGCATGCTATCATTTGTGTACAGCTTTTTAAAATTATTTTTATTTCAGTCTATTAAATTTTAATTAAAAATCTTTCTATTTTAGTTTAATGTTTTCAGTTAACACAGTATTCAGACACAGTCAGTTTTACTTACCACTAGTATCACTGTTTTACTGTACCTTGTTAATGAACCACACTGGACAGTATTTTCACTTATTGTTTCTTATGTAGGCCACAGTATTTAATCTTGGTCATTTTTTCCTTTGATGCTTTTCCATAGTTTCCATCCACACAGCTCCTGACTTGGTGCAAGTGGGAAAGGAGTAACAACGATGTCACATACTAGGATTGTCCAGGCATTGAGTTTGCTTTCCGGAGTATTTGGTAATATCATCTTATTTCTTAATATAATTCTGAATAGTTTTATATCATCATGCACAAATTTCCCTACAATTCTTGGTGTTCATAGTCAAAGCTCATTGCTTCGTCACTGTCATCATCACTTTTTTCCATAATACAGTGTCCTGGGAATGTCTCCTGGAAATTATAAGACAAATTTAAATAATTATAAATACCAAGTACTGTAGAGCTTATTTAGTAAGCTGTTCAGAGCAAGCTGCTGTCAGTTAACTGTAACTGATGAAAATTATGATAATGAAATAGCTTATTAAAATGAAGTACAAATTTTGTATAGCCTTACCTCACAATGGTCATTGCTACCAGATATAGCTTGTAAAGCTTTCACCAATAATGTTGAGTCGGACTGCTCAAGGAGAGGACCTGAAGCTATCATCAAACTGAAATATAGAAATTAATGTTAATAAATACCTACGGTGTACATCTACTCCAGTTAAAAATAAATGGGCATACAATTTTAAGTGTATGCCCATTTAACTCCTTATCTGGTCAAGCTAGATTATACTCCTGCTGGCAGATGCATTTTCTACACAAAAAGAAAATGACAAATTTATGCAAATAACAGAGATTGGGGCTGCACTACATGAAAATGAACAAAATAGGGACAAGTCACAATGTGAGGGGGTTGGAGGGAGTAGGACTGTCAGCAAAATATAAAAAATTTTACAGATGGCACTGTGAACTTTGTAATGCATTATAATGTTAGAACCAATAGCTACTATGGATGGTATGTACAAAATATGTACTACTGTAATAAAAAAGAATCGCTTTTTATACTACACTGCCCGACCCTTCTTCGGGCCCTCAATCATCCAATTATTCCATCTTTTCATTTGCGAGTCTGACCTCAGGCACTTCCACCAAGGAGAGGCTTGTGTAGTTTGGCGGCCGGTCATCAAGTTGCTGTAGCACGACCTCTGCGCCTACTCTGACGACCCAGTCTTGTTTTTGTGTTTACCTGCAGTAGACAAAGCCCTACCCCTCTTTCACAGTTTTATATCTGAATATATTTTGCATCCTGTCACTATGACATTCAGAAATGCAGGAAATTGTTGTTCGGGGCTTCAGCAAGAGGTGAGGAAATTGTTGTTCGGGGCTTCAGCAAGAGGTGAGGAAATTGTTGTTCGGGGCTTCAGCAAGAGGTGAGGAAATTATTGTTCGGGGCTTCAGCAAGAGATGAGGAAATTGTTGTTCGGGGCTTCAGCAAGAGGTGAGGAAATTGTTGTTCGGGGCTTCAGCAAGAGGTGAAGAGAAAACACTTCATGAATTTTGAACAAAAAATACAACTTATAAAGGTAGTTGAATCTGGAATTCCTAGCAGTGGCATCTGTGCCAAATTTAAAATTAGCAAAAAAACTATTCATGATATATTTAGGTTAAAGAAAAGATTTTTGCAAGTTATGATTAAGTTATGCTAGCCCTCAACTCCTTCACCTCTTCCCCGTCACTTGGGCTGGGCGATATAGAGACGGTCTCGCTTCGTGCAAGTTGGCGTTCAATCCCCAACCGTCTTAAGTGGTTGGCCACCATTCCTTACCACTGTTCCATCCCAAGTCCTTATCCTGACCCTTTCCAAGTGCTATATAGTCATAGTGGCTTGGCACTTTCTCCTGATAATTCCCTTCCCCTTCCTTCACCTCTAATATGCCTGTCATGTCTACAAATTGAGTAGTCCCTCCTCATTTAATACCACCTCATTTAAAATATTAACTTCAAGTTTCATCTCTAATGGAACAATCTCTATCATGAGGGTTGGGGGTTACACCAACCCATTTGGTTGTTGCATGGCACGGGGTGGGGTTTTACACCGACCTGTCTGGCAGTCGTGTGAGGTGGGGGGAGGCTACAGTGACCTGTCTGGCTGTCGTGTGAGGTGGGGGGAGGTTACAGTGACCTGTCTGGCTGTTGTGTGAGGTGGGGGGAAGGTTAGTGACCTGTCTGGCTGTCGTGTGAGGTGGGGGGGGGAGGTTACAGTGACCTGTCTGGCTGTCGTGTGAGGTGGGGGGAGGTTACCGTGAAGTAACTGGCTGTGGTGTGTAAAAGGGGGAGGGGGTTACAGATACCTAGCTGTAGGAGGGGTATACAGGAGGAAGGAAGGTACACTGACCTGGCAGAACGGGTGACAGCTGCTCTTAGCGAGTCGGGGTCGAGGTCCGCATTTAGTCGACACAGCAGCTGTGGTAGACACTGCGGTGGTGCCTTCCTGGCCACGAACATCACCCTCACCACCGCCTCCATCACCACCTCCCTCAGCGAGGTCTCCACAAGTGCCCCACCTGCAGGCGTCAAGGCGAAGAACAATATTTAGCAAAATACACAAATTTTACCTGAATTTACTCGAATTATTGTATTGTTATACAGATTTCTTCTTCTTCTTGATAGTATGTGCAGTTTGCGTGAAGGGTTTGTCCTTCCGATGACTGCACCCAATAATTCTGTTAATGTCCGAGTACTTGAAACATTTGTGGCTGGCTCAGTATACAAATCAGGCAGTAAATCTTATACTGATTTTGTATTCAGGCACAAGATTTAACCGACCAGCTAAGTATTGTATGCTACAGTATGGGATACCANGCACATACCATACCATTCAATTGTATATTGAACATTTTCAATATACAAACTCAAGCCTGCTTGTAAACACAATTATTAAGCAAGAAATTTAATTAATTTTATAATCGTAATACAGTACTCCATAATAATGTAATTTTTGTTTTTTCATTTTCCAGTGTGCCTTAAGTGACAGAACCAGTGCTTGTAAAGGTTTCTACTCATAAAATGGTGTCAAATTCGGGAATATTTCCTGTTTGGCAACAGACTTTCCTCCTGTTATACAGTAGCTAACCTTCCTATATTTATACAGTATGTCAAGTATTTCTAATGATTGATGGAATCTTTTCACATTCTATAAATGCAACACTTCCTTTATAGGTATTTTTTCTTGATGCCTATTTGTCTCATTCCACTTACTTTTCTGAACAAAAAGATAAATGCAGTATTTCATATACTGTATTATAAATTACTCTTTTCTTAATCAGAAACCTTTGTTTTAAATAATCTTGTACAGTATAAGCAAGATTCCAGATATAATTATCACTTAATACAGTATTTAGCCCTATTGCCAATTCATTGGCATTAAACTTAAATTATAACCAAGAAGTTTGTTTCCTTCACAACTTAAGGAACTCTATCAGCTTTAGAGCTAGCCTTATTATTAATGTGCACATGTGCACTGTATTTCAATCACTGTACCATTAAAGAATTACTCTTTGTGACTACAGTACTAAAGCTATTTGCTATGAAAATTATACTGTATTTACAATATTACACTTATAAATATATATATACATACTGTATATTATATATCATACCTAATAAGCCAAATTGCCTAAAAAACTGAGTTTTCCTGAAATTATATATTTTCAATTTTTTCGTTAGGAGCCCGTTCGACTTCCTGGAGCTATTGGGCTAATATGTGAATTATAGACTGGAGCAGTAGTCTAGTCTGCCTACTGGGGACCACTAGCCCCACTAGATTAAGGGGAGAGCCCCAGACCCACCGCGCTGGCGACCAGCCACTCCAGTTTGTCAGTTAATGTGAACCAGGTGGACGTCTTCTCTGGCTCTCTTTCCAAGCAGTGTTTGCCTTCGTAATGTCCTCTGTGGTGGTGTTGCATGTAGTGGCTAGGTGTCTTCAAAGTACCAGGGATGCATGAGCTTAGGGCATCCTTCTCTAAGCACCCTGTGAGTACTACCCTTGTGTGTTAAGGTTCTCTTCCCTGGTGCATTCGGGAACCAAATCCATAGGGGTTTTTTGCTGCTTGGCGCTTACCCAACCCTTGGAGCAGATGGGGTTTCGTGGCCCTTGTTTGACCTTGGGTAGGGATTGGTATTGTGCAAGTAAGGGCATCAAGGTGTTGTGCAGCCTGCCTACCTACGCGGCGGCCGGTTCCTGTTTCCTCTGGGGCATTGTACGCTTGCGGGGTTTTTCTTTTGTTTTTGTTTTCCTTGCCTGGTGGGGTCTGCCTGTATGGCTATAGTTCCACTTATAATATTGGTGACCTCTGCTAGGGCCCCCCATGATTGTACATGTCACAGCAGTTTCAGAGTTTTGATCTCCCCCCACCCCTCTTATTAGATTTGGGTCTTAACTGGTTAGCAACACCATGCCAGGGCTTCCTGTAGCAATCAGCCTACAGGCCCTGGAAAACTCAGTCTGGTCTCAATGGACCTAGGGATGCATCTTCCGAGGTCCAGTCCGCCTCGTGCAGGTTTGAAGGTTGCTGTGTGCCCTTGTCTCAGGGTGACAGTCACCGCTTTTGTCTCCTTCATGCTGCATGTAAGGTCAACGACCCATTGACCCGGAATCTTGCGAGTTGCGTTCTCTGCTTGTTCTCCAGTATTATTCTGATGACATTACTATTAGGGTAAAGGCAGCATCTGCATTGCAAAAAAAAAAAAAGACGACAAGTTGTCTTTTCATTTCTAGTGTGTTGTTTGGTCTATATATATATTATAATATAATATAATATATATAATATAATATAATATAATATAATATAATATATATATATATACTGTATAACTATTAACATCAGACAAGAGAAAAGCCCCCTCAGAGCAGTGCAAGCCTCCCATGCAGGAGACTTCCTTCTCCTGCATTGGTAGTACCCACATTGGCAATGGGCACACGTCTAGATCCAGAATCCCTTCGTGTAGTAGTGGCCCTCTGCCTTGGTGCCCAAATTCGCACTGAATACAAGTGTATTTGCAACACGGTGGAAGCAGACCAATATGGACTGCATATTGCACAGCAGAAAATCCAAGGGCTAGCATGCAAGACACAACGAGGTCAATGACATCATCAAGAGGAGCCTTGTCTTAGCTCAGTGCCCAGTGGAGAGAGAACCTCGCATCCTAGGAGGCCAAAACCCAGATGATCCCGCACTTTGCCAAGGTGGCATCACAATATACCCTTGGAAGAGGGGCAAACAGTTGGTGTGGGACTACACATGTGTATCTATCACCCTGGCTGACACCTATGTACGCTTTGGTGCTGATCAAGCAGGTGGGCCGACCAACACAGGGAAACAGCAAAATCAATCAAGTACAGGTGACTGGAAGGTCAATACACCTTTGGCTCCCATAGCCTCTGAGACACATGGCCCCTGGGGTAGGAGTGCCTTGGGATTCCTCAAAGAATTGGGTTCCAGGCTCATTGACATCACCAGAGGCCCAAGGGCTGCCAGTTTCCTATTTCAGCTCCTCAGTGTGGCGATCCAGAGGGGGAACGCCTGCTGCGTCCTCGGTTCCTTTCCGGAAATGGAGGAACTCCAAGAGGTCCATAACCTATAAACCCATTGTAATAACTAATGTAAATCTTGTAACTTTTAAATATCTAATAAAAACACAACAAAAGACAAAAGGAGGGGGTGGTAGGAGAAAAGCACACACAAATTGTATTGGAGGAGACCTAAAGATTCCCTCTAATGCATTATGTGTGATTTCCTCTGAGGCTAAGGGTCCCCTTCTTCCAGCCAGAGGTGGTACCCCTTCCATAAAAAAAATTATATATAATATAATATTTATTTTCACATTCACAGGTTTCATATCCCTAATAAAAAGAATTGCCCGAAACGCTATGCGTATTAGTGGCTTTAGGTTTTGTATGTACTAGCTCTATCTATATATCCAACAGTATGTTTGTAACTCTGCATCTATGTATGTACTTATCCTAAATAAAAATATTGTTATTATTATTATTAATTATACAGTAATACAAGTATAATTACTGTAATTGGATAAAATAAACTTTACAAATTATACAAATTATTTACTAAATTAGTATAGTACAACACATGATAAAATTACATTAGATTACAGAAATTGTAATTTTAGGATCTCGAACCCATTGTTGATGTGACGACTTATATTGATTTTGTAACTAGCTCATCAAGATTGTAACTTGCTTAGCTAAATGAATTGTGGGGTTCAGTCCCTGAGCCATTATGTGCCTCTGTAACCCTTTCCACTACCGCCCACAAGATGGGTATGGGGTGCATAATAAATGAACTAAACTAAAAAAAAAACTAAAGGATGTTTGTACAGTACTTGGTGTTCATAAACAAAACTATTATAAACAGTGTAAATATATAACATTGGTGTGGCACATGCTTGAATAGCAAATACTGTATCTTAGATTTGTCATTCATATTCATATTCTATGTTTCAACAGATGCTAGTTATGTGAAAATATCTTTCTCTAAAAAATTAATACGCAAATTCATTTATGAACTATTATTACATACGTTTTTTGTAAATATTATTATATTTTTTGTAATGGTACTTTGCAATTTGCATATAAGTATACTATGTACATAACTATACAATGATGTACAGTATTATCAATGTGTGCAATTTTGTAAACTCATGAAATTTTGCTATATAATTATATTGTCCTGTTTTTAATGTTCAGTAGCTCAGTTCAATAGCTTCACCGCATGTTACTGTCCTTCTCTTCTCTTCACATGTTACTGGCTTCTTCACTTCACAACATGTTACTGTCCTCTTCCCTTCACCACATGTTACTGTTCTTCTCTTCCCTTCACCACATGTTACTGGCCTTCTCTTCCCTTCACCACATGTTACTGTTCTTCTCTTCCCTTCACCACATGTTATTGTCCTTCTCTTCCTTTCACCACATGTGACTGTTCGACTCTTCCCTTCACCACATGTTACTGTAATCTTTTCCCTTCAACTGTTAATACTTCTGAAGTAACAGTTTAAGCACTGGTTAAAGAGCTCCACATGCTTGTCTGGTTATAATACAACTGAACACAGTAACCACTTGCCAACATGAATGAACAGGAATCCTAGTGGTAAAGTAGAAGGAATTAAAATATGTGAATACAAATAGGGAAACAGTACCAATATTCAATGACATGGCAACAACTGAATATTTAAAATATTCTGCTGTGGAAGTTGTAGTTGAAGATGCAGATCATCAATGGAATTAATATTATTTACCGTTTCTTCCATTTAAGAAACAATACTACTAAACTGTACTATCTAACTTCTAAGTACTAAAACTGTACTATTGAACTTTTTACTGCTTCAGCACTTAATTTCTATTTTAGACCCCTTAGACATTTTTGTATATTTTGTGAATTTAATGACTAAAATTTGTATATTGTGTCAATAAATTGAAAACAATAAAAGTATTCTTGTTTATTGTTCTTTGACTACCATTGACTGATTTTGTTAAGAGCAGTAACTAAATTAGATCCTGTGATATGGGAATATTAGATTAACTTGTAGCTAGTTTTTATCTACATTGTGTAATCTTTCATATAGAATAGGTAGCAGCACATTGTTGTATATACCTAAGTTTGTTAATAAAAACAAAAATCTAATACCTGTGTTCTTATCTCACAGGATGGTTAGTCATACATGGAACTGGGAGAAAATACTCTGACTGTGAATAATATATATATACTTATTGACCTTGACCTTCCCAACCATGTTAAAGACTGTACCTCTCTCAACCAGTTTAAGATTAAAACTAAACACTACCTGTTAAACTCCCTGTAACCTACCTTACCCCTCTATTGTCAACCCATGTCTTATTTTTTTTTTTTTTTCTTATTCAACGCTGTTTGTCTACATATTGTATTTGTGCTGCTTTTCAGTCATGTTCCCCCCTTTTTTTGTACCTTTATTTGTATCTGTTCTCAAAACATTTTATTCTTTTTGTTCAATTAGCATTAAGTTTTAGATATTAATGTTTTCTTGCCCGAAACGCATTGCGTAATAGTGGCTTTAGGCATTGTATGTACTAGCTCTATCTATAAATCGATCAACTTATGTAAAATCTCTCTATGTATGTACCTTTCCTGAATAAACATTTATTTATTTATTTATTTTATACAGTATGTGAATAATTCACATATACCCCCCTATCTACAACAATGTTTAGAAGCTGTGACTTATCCTCCCACAGTATATTCTACAAGGGAATGTACTCTCACTGTCTACTCCGAATTTGGACTGTCAGGGCACATATGAGCCACAAAGACATTAGAAATAATTTTTTTAGTGTAGTTAACAAATGGAATGTACTAAGCAGTGATGTGGTGGAGAGAGACTCCATACACAGTTTCAAATGTAGATATGATAGAGCCCGTTGGCTCTGGAATCTGTACACCAGTTGATTGACAGTTGAGAGGCGGGACCAAAGAGCCAAAATTCAACCCCCGCAAGCACAACTACTCGATGAGTACAGACATCGAGTTCCTCTTCATATTATGAAGAGATGGCATACAACTTGATTATTTACTATGTTGGATAAAGGTGGTGCTTAAGATGGCTCCACGAGCGGCCATCTCTCATCCTATTACTATGTAAGTGGAGGGATATACAGGCATCTATCAACAACCTCTTATGTTTCAGGGTTTTCATCTTCATCTTGATGCTACGTGCAGTTAGGATTTTCTTTCTGATGGTACGTGCAGTCAGGGTTTTCTTCTTCTTGATGGCACGTGCAGTCAGGGTTTTCTTCTTCTTGATGGCACGTGCAGTCAGGGTTTTCTTCTTCTTGATGCTACGTGCAGTCAGGGTTTTCTTCTTCTTGATGGTACGTGCAGTTAGGGATTTCTTCAACTTGATGGTACATGCAGTCAGGGGTTTCTTCTGCTTCTTGATGGTACGTGCAGTCAGGGGTTTCTTCTGCTTCTTGATGGTACGTGCAGTCAGGGGTTTCTTCTGCTTCTTGATGGTACGTGCAGTCAGGGGTTTCTTCTGCTTCTTGATGGTACGTGCAGTCAGGGGTTTCTTCTGCTTCTTGATGGTACGTGCAGTCAGGGGTTTCTTCTGCTTCTTGATGGTACATGCAGTCAGGGGTTTCTTCTGCTTCTTGATGGTACGTGCAGTCAGGGGTTTCTTCTGCTTCTTGATGGTACATGCAGTCAGGGGTTTCTTCTGCTTCTTGATGGTACGTGCAGTCAGGGGTTTCTTCTGCTTCTTGATGGTTCGTGCAGTCAGGGGTTTCTTCTGCTTCTTGATGGTACGTGCAGTCAGGGGTTTCTTCTGCTTCTTGATGGTACTTGCAATCAGGGGTTTCTTCTGCTTCTTGATGGTACGTGCAGTCAGGGGTTTCTTCTGGTTCTTGATGGTTCGTGCAGTCAGGGGTTTCTTTTGGTTCTTGATGGTTCGTGCAGTCAGGTTTCTTCTGGTTCTTGATGGTACGTGCAGTCAGGGGTTTCTTCTGCTTCTTGATGGTACGTGCAGTCAGGTTTCTTCTGGTTCTTGATGGTACGTGCAGTCAGGTTTCTTCTGGTTCTTGATGGTACGTGCAGTCAGGGGTTTCTTGTGGTTCTTGATGAGTCGTGCAGTCAGGGGTTTCTTCTGGTTCTTGATGGTTCGTGCAGTCAGGGGTTTCTTCTGCTTTTTGATGATATGTGTTGTCAAAGGTTTCTTCTACCCCTAGATGGTACGTGCAATCAGGGTTTTCAAACACATGGTGGGAGACGTGTCACATGTTTATATCTCCGATAACGCTTCTAGTTTGAAGGAAAACTAATAATGCCTTTATAACTCATTAAGTCAGATAGTACAGTTTTATTAAGATGCTGCCTAAGCGGCAGGTATGGTGACTTGACAGTAGCATAAATGGAAAACAATTCAAAGCGGAGGCCCCGGAGTGGGTGGGTTGTTATGTATGCACATGAGGTCCCTCCGGCCGCCGCCATACTGGTCATCCACCCTTTTGTGAGAAACCATTTGAAGAATTGGTACTCTAGATGACGACTCTGCCAATAGGTAGTTAGCTACCAGCTATCCTGGCTGTGGTTCGCCTCAGCAAGACTATATTAACCCTTATGCACCTATTGCATGCTGATCCTGGGATTATGGTGGTCTGCCCCTTGGTGTGGATTTGGACCATATTCTGTAGAGGGAATATGTGCAGGTTAAAGCTTTCACAAAGCAACTCTCAAAGTCGCTCTTGGTGATGCCAATATCCATGCACACTCTCCTTGCCCCCCCCTCTAATTAACGGTTATAGAAGAGGCGGATGCTGTGCTTACAGGGTATATACCCTCGCCTTTTAAAGGATCTCTGGGGTGCCATATGTCACACATGCTCTGATGTGGACAGGAGAGTGGGAAGTTATCAACAGTGACCAAGGTGTCCAATATGAAGGCCTCGTCACCTTAGTAAGCAATGTCAGGCTTACAGAAGGTCCCTCTCCACTATAATACCTCTGCTGTGACTCATACGTCAGGCTGCGAGCAGCCGCGTCCAACAGCCTGGTTGATCAGTCCAGCAACCAGGAGGCCTGGTCGATGACCGGGCCGCGGGGACGATAAGCCCCGGAAGCACCTCAAGGTATCCTCAAGGTAAGGTATCCTGCCGCAGGCGGCCAGCCACGAACCGAGTGATATCGTCATGACGTCTCACCCGAGCCCCATGCGTCTTATAGCAGGCCTGGGATATGTGGCCCAGGGTCCCTGGTCTCCGGCAGGCATCGCAGAGAAGCCCCGGGTCTACTCCTAGCAGCTCTGGACGGAGTGGCTACAGCATTTGCCCTTATCTGGAATATCTGGATGGCATGAGCGATATCTCCTCCGCTTAGCAGACGGGTACCGGACGAGACTCACATGTGGCAGAAAGGATCCTTACAAGCAGATGCAAGGCCGGCGCCGTCAACCATGCTGTAGTTTTGCTGAAATCATAAATTTACATAACTTACCTTGCTAACTAAACTACCTTACACTGAAATTTATTTTATTAACAAGCTTAGATATACACAGCAATATGCTGTTACCTTATACTATATGAAAGATTACAGTGTAGATAAAAAAAACTAGCTGTAAGTTCATCTAATATTCCCATCTCACAGGATGGTCATACATGGAATCAGGGAGAAAATGCCAGTAAGTAGTAGACTTACATTCAATGTTAAATGAAATATAATTAATATACATAATTAGCTTTATTGTTTATTATTTGAACGAAGATTGCATTAATAAGAAATCTAGATCACAAAATATTTACAGTCTATTAAATTAAACATATATTGATTGTCAAATATTTGTGACGTCAAAAAGTGTTGCCAAAGCCTTAATAAAAATGTATATTTCATTTTGTGAATATAATCAACTTTTTTGTATAAAACGCATACAAGTATCATATCATTAAATTAAAATAATTTAGAGATAGAATTAAAGCATACGTATTAAGTAAATATGTGAAATATTTAGATACTGATGGGGGTGTTGTAGGTTGTGGTGTGTGGTAATATTGGGAATTGTTGACAGGAGAGGCCGCCGGGAGGGACGTGGGGCTCCTCCAGAATATATCCCAGAGTTGCACATATACTAAGTGGCAGCAACAAAAATGGTAAGTGGAATAGTGATAGCCACACTTTGGTGTGCCAGGAGGTGTGTCACTATGTGAGGTAACTTTAGACTGTGTTTGTCTGGGCACACGCTGGAGTGAAGGTTGTACATGGCTATTGACTTGTTTGGTTTGGTTGCCTAGGAATTGTCACCGCATTTTCAATTATGTTGAATTGTTGATCTTTTCTGGCTTTGTTTGTGTTCATTTCTGTGCATCCTGAGACTTGCTGTGAATGCTTAGTGAAATTCTAAGCCAAGGACTGTTGCTAGCTGAATTTTTATGCAGTTTTAGTTTTGTCCAGTTTTGTGCAGAAAGTTTGGATTGACTCTGTTATCACTATCCTTTAAACAGACCTAACCCAATAAAAATAATATATGCAATTTTGTGTTTTACATACAATGTGCAAGTGATGCAGATCTCATAATTTAAATGCCAGCACAGGTTTTGGATGCTTCTACAATGTAGTCTGCATTGTAGAAGCATCCACAATGCAGTCTGCATTGTAGAAGCATGCACTTTTTTTTTTTAGATATATACAAGAGTTGTCACATTCTTGTACAGCTACTAGTATGCGTAGCGTTTCAGGCAGGTCCCTGGAATATGATCCCCGCCGCGAAGAATCGTTGTTACAACCAAGTACACATTTTACTGTTGCGTTAAACAGAGGCTACAGTTAAGGATTTGCGCCCAGTAAATCCCCCCCGGCCAGGATACGAACCCATGACAAAGCGCTCGCGGAATGCCAGGCGAGTGTCTACCTTCTTAATAAAACAAAACTGTGTCAATAAATAAACACTATATATGCAGTGCTAGTAATCGGTTACTTCAATACCTACAAAAAATGTAAATATTTGATTGTAGAAAATCTAAAATACGAAGAGAGGGAGTAGTCTGTATTCTCGATAATAAAAATAAATTGGCGGCAGTATTTCCTCAGCTGAACACAATCATAATTTAATGTTTATATTTTATTTCCTAATAAAATTACTGTACAGATTTGTAATATTAAATTCTTTGAAAATAATTCTTACAGTCTTGTAAAGACACTAATACGCATAGCATTTTGGGCAGGTCTTGTTTCATTTTTATTTTTTCCTGAAATATGACCTACCAAATTGGTTAACAACCAGGTACCAATTCACTGCTGGGTGAACAGAAGTGTATAGTTAATGTACAGATTACAGTTACTGTAATTATCAAAGTAATTACCCAAGTGTACAGTACTTACAGGATGAAAGCTATGCTCATAGTGTCCTGTCTTCCCAGCACTCTTTGTCGTATAACGTTTTGAAACTACTGTATTGATGGTTTTGGCCTCCACCACTTTCTTACCAAGCTTGTTTCCACCATCTAGTGCTCCGTTTGCAAAAGTAAATTTTCTTATATTTCTTTGGCAGCTTTGTTTAGTTTATAATGTATGACCTCTTGTTTTTGAAGTTCCTGGTCTCAGGAATTCTACCTATCAATTTTATCGATTCCAGTTACTATTTTGTACGTAGTAATCATATCGCCTCTTTTTCTTCTATCTTCTAGTTTTGGCATATTTAATACCTCTAACCTAGCCTCGTAGCTTGTCTTTCAGTTCTGAGAGCCATTTAATTGCATGTCTTTGCACCTTTTTCAGTTTGTTGATGTGTTAACAAACACATGTATGTGCTTTGGTCTAACAAAAGTTGTGAACAATTTCTGTAGTATTTCACCATTCATATATTTAAAAGCAATTCTGGAATTAGAAAGTGTGGCATAGGCTCCTTGCACAAAGTTCTTTGTGGTCCTCAGGTAATGGTTTTCCATCTAGAACCACCCTAGATCTCTTTATCAGAATTTTTTTAAGATTTCTCACATAATTTATAGGTTATGTGGGGTCTATGTTCTCCTCTTCCACATTCCATAACATGGCATTTACTCACATTCCAATCCAGTTGTCAAATGGTGCTTTATACACAAATTTTGTTCAGATTTTCTTGAAGGGCATGATAATCATCTAAGTTTCTTATCTTCCCTATTATCTTAGCATCATCAGCAAACATGTTCATATAATTCTGTATTCCATCTTGTAGATCATTTATATAGACAATGAACATTATCGGTGCAAGACCTGAACCCTGTGGTACTCCACTCGTGACATTTCTCCAGTCCAATACATTGCCTCTGATTACTGTACTCTGGCCTTTGTACCCACTACAAAAATATTTGGTGTTGCAGCAGTTATACAGTATTGATTAGTTCATAATCAATAAAAATAATAATATTTGCATCAGAATTAGGTTGTTCTGAAATTTCATGTACAGTACAAGTACAGTGACACCTCGACTTACGATTGCCCCAACTTACGATAATTTCGAGTTACGATGTAAATTTCATTGAAAAATGCGACTCGACTTACGATAGTGTCGTCGACTAACGATATTTGTTGGTACACGTTTGGGTCGCCCGAGCGCGTGGTTCCCGGTCACGCGGGCCAACCTGCCTCAGTTTACTAGAGCTGCCCGCTTAGTGACAATCACGCCTATAAGAAATTCCGTTTTGTGGTGATTTTTTGCTTTTTGAACATAAAACTGATTATTATATATCACACCATGGGTCCCAGAAAGTCAGTGGTAAGGTTCAACCTAAGAAAATAGTTGAGAGTTGAGGCAGTAGAGGATATCCCTTTCTCATTAGGAAAATGTGTGAAGTATGGGAAGAACTGCAAAGTTTTTTTTTTAAAAACTCACCCAGATAGTGTTTAAAAACAAATGTTTTTAGACAGATTCTTAGTAAGACAAGCAAGCAGTGAGCCACAAGCAGGTCATAGTGGTGTGCAGGCAAAACATGCCAGAGTGTGTATCCCAGAAAAATCATCGCTGCCTGATGTTATAATGGAAGGGGACTCCCCTTCCAAACAATAACACCTCTCCTCCCCCCTCCTCACCATCTTCCATATACCATCAAGAGTCCTCCATAAAGGTAAGATAAACATTTGTACTGTATTGTAGTTAGAGAACAAAATTGTATTCGGTATAAAATGTATTTGTAAGTTAACATTTTGGAGGGTGGGGAACGGATTAATTCAATTCCCTTTATTTCTTATGGGAAAAATCGCTTCGACTTATGATATTTTGACTTACGATCCGTCTCTGGGAACGGATTACCATAGTAAGTCGAGGCCCCATTGTATTTCAAAATAGATGCAATGCAGTTGTCTGGGGTCTTTTAAAAAATATTTTACACATTAAGGTACAGTATATATCCCATTCTACTATTTAATACTTGGAATAATAATAATAATAATACAGTACAGTACTATATAACTACAAGGTTGATCCAGATTTTTTATTTAGCTCTTGGATGGCTAGATAAAAAGTCCCAGTAGCACCGACGGGGCATGATGGCCGAGTGAATAGCACTTGGGATTCATAGTTCTAAGGTTCCAGGTTTGATCCCCGGTGGAGACGGAAACAAATGGGCAGAGTTTCTTTCACCCTGATATGCCTGTTCACCTAGCAGTAAATAGGTACCTGGAAGTTAGACAGCTGCTATGGGCTGCTTTCTAGGGGTGTGTAACAAAAAGGAGGCCTGGTCGAGGACTAAGCCGCAGGGACACTTAGCCCCTCTTAGCAACCCCTCTTGAGAAATTAAGTGGGTCAAAACAGTATGATTTAAATTTTGGAGGAGTAACTGTACCTTTTACCAAGAATTGTAGTTACATACTACAGTATGTACATACATACATACAGTATGTACATACTGTATGTACATACCCAGTACTGAAAATTAAAAATTTACCACACATGTACAAAAAGGTAGCTTTAAACACTGCACTGGACACTAGTCCTCTGTGCACATAAAATAAATTATCCCCCCCCCCAAACTTTTTTCTTTCTAATGTTAAAATGCATTCCCTAATCATGGGAAACGATAAAAAAAATATTGTACATGACATACTTTGGCTGTGATAGAGAAGTGAAGTAGAGTGATTTATAGGCATTGAGTGAGTACTTACCTGGTGCCAGTAGCCCCCAGCAGCTCCATGGCCCTACGAGTAGCTCCAAGTCCCCATGGCGCAGTGGTAAGACACTCACCCAGCGCTTTGCGAGCACTTTGGCCTGGGTTCGTATCCTGGCCGGGTAGGATTGACCAGGCACCAATCCTTTACTGTAGCCTCTGTTCATCCAGCAATGAATAGGTACCTGGTTGTTAAATGATTTGACAGGCCATATTCCGGGATCAGTCTTTTCATGAAGTGTGGATGCATGAAACTGGCAAGTGCTCTCTCTCTTGCCTCACACTATGAACTTTATAACTAACATTGTGTTTACTGATATCTGAACATTATAAATACTCTATATCACAATCAAGATTATCTATGACACTGTCATTGCAAAATAATTGCAGTTACAATGGAACCTCGAGTGATGAGCAGCTCCAGTTACGAGCATTTCGAGTGACGAGCAAGCCACTCGCAGAAATATCTTGATTAACGAGCGTACCCGCTGGTTCTCGGACACCTCCGACGACAGTTTTGTTGTTGTTTCGCAAGACGAGTTTCCACATGACGAGCTTGGTGCCGGAAAGGATTAAACTCATTAATCGAGGCATCACTGTACTTACTTTATTCGTCATTATTTGGGGGTCGTATTTCGGGGAAAATTAGGATTAAGGACCTGCCCGAAACACTGTTACATTGGCTTTACAAGAATGTAAGAACTTTTGTATATATGAATAAATAAACAAGTATAATTTTATATAATTATTTCAATGTCTGAATAGTTTTTTGTTTGTTTTTTTGCAGTAATATTATTCAACAGTATGAACTGAATAATAATATTCAATGCAGAAGTGTGTATTTATATAAATAAATGTGTGGAACATTGCTATGCTCAAAAATTTGGTGTGTGCATCTTAGTCTCACTTGTTATATCTTTAGAACAAACAAAATTTATTTTTCTCNGGTCCCTACTCCACACCAATATTCATGCCCTAATCAAGTCTTATTAATTTACTTATTGTTCACCGAACGGCGAATTTACATGTTTAAAAGTATTATATAACCTAGGGTTCATGGGGCATGTGAAATTCAAAGAATGTAAATAACCTGTTTAAAATAAACGAATAATTAAAAATATGTATCCCAATTTGTAGATTTATCAAACTGTTATTTATCTTTATAAATCAATAAATCGATATTTGAGATCCTCGTGGTAGAAAAGGTTTCCAAAGCTCGTGCAAAAACAATGCTTTCTTTGCAGACATGTGTCCTCCTCAACCACTTGTGTCAGTGTCCTCCTCGACCCCTTGTGTCAGTGTCCTCCTCAACCCCTTGTGTCAGTGTCCTCCTCGACCCCTTGTGTCAGTGTCCTCCTCGACCCCTTGTGTCAGTGTCCTCCTCAACCCCTTGTGTCAGTGTCCTCCTCGACCCCTTGTGTCAGTGTCCTCCTCCACCCCTTGTGTCAGTGTCCTCCTCGACCCCTTGTGTCAGTGTCCTCCTCAACCACTTGTGTCAGTGTCCTCCTCGACCCCTTGTGTCAGTGTCCTCCTCGACCCCTTGTGTCAGTGTCCTCCTCGACCCTTGTGTCAGTGTCCTCCTCAACCCCTTGTGTCAGTGTCCTCCTCGACCCCTTGTGTCAGTGTCCTCCTCGACCCCTTGTGTCAGTGTCCTCCTCAACCCCTTGTGTCAGTGTCCTCCTCGACCCCTTGTGTCAGTGTCCTCCTCCACCCCTTGTGTCAGTGTCCTCCTCGACCCTTGTGTCAGTGTCCTCCTCCACCCCTTGTGTCAGTGTCCTCCTCGACCCCTTGTGTCAGTGTCCTCCTCCACCCCTTGTGTCAGTGTCCTCCTCGACCCCTTGTGTCAGTGTCCTCCTCCACCCCTTGTGTCAGTGTCCTCCTCGACCCCTTGTGTCAGTGTCCTCCTCCACCCCTTGTGTCAGTGTCCTCCTCCACCCCTTGAGTCTGCCTCAACCCATTGTGTCAGTGTCCTCCTCCACCCCTTGTGTCAGCGTCCGTCTCGCTTCCTCGTGTAAGTGTCCGCCTCAATTACTTGTGTAAGCGTCGTCCTTCCCTCGTGTCAACGTTCTCCTCCCGTCGTTGTGTCAGCGTCCTCCTCCCGTCGTTGTGTCAGCGTCCTCCTCCCGTCGTTGTGTCAGCGTCCTCCTCCCGTCGTTGTGTCAGCGTCCTCCTCCCGTCGTTGTGTCAGCGTCCTCCTCCCGTCGTTGTGTCAGCGTCCTCCTCCCGTCGTTGTGTCAGCGTCCTCCTCCCGTCGTTGTGTCAGCGTCCTCCTCCCGTCGTTGTGTCAGCGTTCTCCTCCCGTCGTTGTGTCAGCGTCCTCCTCCCGTCGTTGTGTCAGCGTTCTCCTCCCGTCGTTGTGTCAGCGTCCTCCTTCCGTCGTTGTGTCAGCGTTCTCCTCCCGTCGTTGTGTCAGCGTCCTCCTCCCGTCGTTGTGTCAGCGTCCTCCTCCCGTCGTTGTGTCAGCGTCCTCCTCCCGTCGTTGTGTCAGCGTCCTCCTCCCGTCGTTGTGTCAGCTTCCGAGAAGCGAGCCGCGTTTAGGATCTCTTGGCCCTCCTTCACTGGTCGTACCCTGGACCCTCCGAGACCTGATGAACTTACAGTAAGAACAATACGGGTCATCTGTCTTGGGACATCCTTTTCCTTTGACCCCTTTTTCCAGTGATGGGCAGAATGGGTTGTCATCATTTTTACAGGGGATCTCAACATTCTTTTGAAGAATACTATATTTTTAACTTGTTGCATATGCGTAGGGTTTTTTGAATTAGCTGTTGCTACAAAAATGTGTTGAGCAAACAAGTGCAGCGGGCCGCCCGAGGGCTTCAGGACAGCCAATTAGTGAGAAGGGACGAGGGTATTGTGCTGGATTGCACTCAAGACTTGCAGGTAAACTTGCCAAGCAAACTCGTGAAGTAAACTAGTGCAGGATTGTCCCCCACTTGCCGGCCGTCGGTCAGTCTGGCCTTCGCCTGCGCCATGCCGCCAAAGTCGCCCCCCTCGCTGCCTGCACCGTAATTTAGCATCATATTTCCTTTATCTTCGCGTGGGTCTGAGCGGTTGGGTGGCCCTTGCTGCTCCCTGCCATAAGGGCGATGGCTGGCTGGTGGCAGGGGCGGGGCACCTGCGTACAGCAAGACGCGCTCCCCACACACACTCAAGAGCTTCCTCGCTTTTGCACAAGTTCAGGCCCTTATACATGTGATTTCATTAAGCAAACAGCCAGTGTGAGGCCGTGACAACAGACGCCGGGTATAGCAGAGCAGTGGACAGTGGTGATCAGGTGCAGGACGCTTATGGGACACCCGTGGGACACCCGTGGGACGCCCGTGGGACGCTCACCAGCAGAAGCCCGCTAGCAACGCCGGGAGGGGACCACTGCTCACCCTGAAGACTCGAGAGCGCCTCATTATATGTGTATAACACTCAAAATACAAACCATTCACAGAAACTCCCAGGAGACGGGGGAGGACTGTGACACACCCGTCGTGAGGTGAGGCAGGGCCACGGGTGCAGGGCAGAGCCACGGGTGGAGGGCAGAGCCACGGGTGGAGGGCAGAGCCACGGGTGGAGGGCAGAGCCACGGGTGGAAGGCAGAGCCACGGGTGGAGGGCAGAGCCACGGGTGGAGGGCAGGGCCACGGTGGAGGGCAGGGCCACGGGTGGAGGGAAGAGCCACGGGTGGAGGGCAGGGCCACGGGTGGAGGGAAGAGCCACGGGTGGAGGGCAGGGCCCCATCCAGAGTAGGGCCGCGGGTGGAGATAAGGGCCGCGGAACCCTTTCCTCCACCGCCCACGGGATGGGTATGGGGTGCAAAATAAAGAAAGAAATTGAATTTTAGTGTTAAGATTTACATATTACGTTTAGGTGTAGCAATGCTATCATGTTTATATAAATATTTGAGTCAATTGGCTGCTAATGGTATTTCCATTTATGACACAGGTATTGTTGAAGGTCATTTGTGAATAGAGATTTTAAATGCATTAACTCTCGACCAAACATACTTTAACAGAAGAAATTCTTGTCATATATCTCAAGTCCATTAAGGTATTTTGCTTTCATTTGCATCTTGCTGTGCTGCCCACACCGTGTTTAAACATTTAGCTTAGTTCAGTTGCCGGTATCTCTAAGTATCGTCTATGGTGTGTTTCATCTGTATTTTCTCTAACTACGTAAGAGTTGGGGATTATCCTCGTGGAAAACTCTGAACCCTTCTTATATATATATATATATATATATATATATATATATATATATATATATATATATATATATATATATAATATATATATATAATATATCTGTATATGAATGAGTTTGGATGGATAAAAGTAGGAGCTGCCACGTATGGGCAAATAGGCCTTTTGCAGTTTCCTTGATTCTTATATACACTGCTTTGATTTTATTTCAGGACAAATAAATGACAAATTTAATGTAAGAAAAGTTTTATCTTTTAAACAAAGTGTGTGTAGCTGATGTCTATTAAACTATATTTTACATTATTTTAAATATATCCCAGTAAAATACCTGTATATATCTCTAATTTTCCAGACATGGCAGTTCGCAGTGATGTACAGGACTCCTGTAACTTGGAGATCTCCGCGTGTCCGGAGCCACACCTGGAGGCCACACAGGACCTGGAGCTGCTGGCTCAGGAGATAGCTGAAGCTGCCGTGGAGGAAAAGAGGTCGTCCAACACTTCGTCACCGACCCCATCACAACAGTCTCTGTCAGAGCTAGAGAGTACGGAGGAGACAGACAAGGAAAAAATTGAGGAAGGTCAAACAGAGAGAGGAGGTACTAGAGAGGAGTCGATTGATGTGGACGAAGAAAAAGGCGAGAGGCCTAGGTCTGACAGCCCAGTCGATGAGGCTTCTTGGGTCCTTGTAGACGCCGAGGTTGAAATCGATAACAGCAGACAAAATGACGAAGACAGCCAAAGAAGACCCCCGGAGTATAAATTTAGTGTTTTTAGAAAGTTCTTGGCGCGAGGAGATCTGCGGCAGAAGCTTACAGACATAGGCTTGACGTGCGACCCCAGCAGCGAGCCACAGGCCGAGCAAGATGACAGCCTTAAGCAGCAAGATGTGCTCAGCCTGCAAGAGCTGGTTGTATCTTGTTCAGAGTCTATGGTGATCTGCGACATGCCTAAGGTATCTGCCTCGTTCCAACATAATTAAAAAAATCTTCACACCATTTAAAATATTTTTTTGTTTAATCATGTCCCCTCTCTAAATCCTGGGTTGTCACCTCCGACCACTCCAGTCTAGTGGGCCTCTGCTTTCGCATTGGTATCCAGAATGATATCCAGAACCTCTTCAGCATTCTGTACCACAGTGCTGTATAGCCACTCTAACCTAGTACTTGCTTACAACAATTGTTTACTTCCTTACATCTTTTGACAGATTAATTATTCATAAAAAGGCATAATAGTCGAAAATGTTTATATGGTTTACAATGTATAATTTTAAGTTGTTGAACGTTATTATCATGAGTTCCCTAAAATGAGAAGCTATTATTATATGCCTCAAAAGACCAAAAGAAAATCTTATTATAAATATATATAAATTATAATAAGCTTACTTTTTCATAGGTACTTTATAATTGATGGTCATATGGCCTTATTTTTTTTATTAAATCTAAGATATGAGCAAAATTTATATATATAATTTCCAAAATAATTGTTAATCATTAAAGGTAAGAAAAATTACGATGAAAATCTACTTAATAAACTTATAACCTTTGCATTGCTTGCTGTAATATGCCCGTAGATTTCTCATAAGATTCTGAGCCTTTCAGGTAGGTGAGGAGGAGAAAGACGACTCTCAACTAGAACTCTTTCTCAAGGACCTGCCAGACTGTCCCAAGCTCTCAGGCTGGAGGGGCACCTTCTCCGGCGCTCAGGTGAGCACGTTAGTCAGGTCAGATGACAGATGGATGACTGTGAGTACACCCTACCAACCAGGATACAATAAGAACATAACAATTGGCTCATACGTGGCAACTCCTATTTATATCAACCCAAATCTTTTTATACATGTCTAACCTACGCTTGAAACAATCAAGTGATCCCACATTGTTATTCGATAGCCGGTTCCACAAATGACGTTTCCAAACCAGTATTTATCCAGGTCTTTCATCAATTTAAATGTATCCAGTTTATATCCATTGTTTCGTGTTCATATATTTAATGCCTTATTAATATCCAATTTGACTACACAAAAATTACATTACCGTGGATTTTTTCATTGATATATTATCAATGAAAAAATCCACAGGAGCCGTGATGAGGATTCGAACCTATGTGCTGGGTATTCCCAGATGCATGCTCTAAACGACTACGCCACGACATGGTCAAAAGAATTGCAACCTGGGTACTACTGCACCCTCCAGGATTCCTAAGGCTTCCACTGAAACCGAACCAGGATTTCACACATTTCTCCCATGCACTCTGGCTCTGTCCTCCAATAATTCTACCTCTGACGCCCCTATTTCAGTACAGAGAGATCACATTATCGTGATATATCCCAGGTACCCCAGGATGCAGTTCTTTTGATCATGTCGTGGCGTAGTCGTTTAGAGCGTGCATCTGGGAATATCCAGCGCATAGGTTCGAATCCTCATCACGAATCCTTTGGATTTTCTAATATTTCATTTGTTTTCTCAATTCGTCCACTTGTACACTTCAATAATACCACCCCAACTCCTCTCCTCACTAGAGAATGTAAATTAAACATTTTCAATCTCTTTTCGTGTCTAATGACTCACTTGCCACAGAAGGGAGGGGGAGAGATAAAGCCATTGAATGTCTTAAAAGAGGCAGTAGAAACAATGCTGAATGAAGCCCATAAATAAGCCATTATTGTAATATCTACCTAACAGGTCCCGCATTTCAGGTGGTGGTGGTGGTGGAGCGTCAAGGAGGGCTGGTGGTGGCTGGGGTCACGGTGCGCCACATCGACCTCCTCTCCGCCCTCGCCTCCCTCCAGCAGCTCGTTACTTCAACAGGTATGTAGGCGATGAGTCACAATAACGTGGCTAAAGTAAGTGGACCAGACCACACACTAAAAGGTGCAGGGACGACGACGTTTCGGTCCGTCCTGGACCATTCTCAAGTCGATTGTGAATGGTCCAGCACGGACCGAAACGTCGTCGTCCCTTCACCTTCTAGTGTGAGGTCTGGTCAACTTCAACAGGTATGTCCTACATCCTGCCCCTAGTCGCGCGGAAGTCAGCTAGAACCTTAATCCAGCACGCCACATTACACTCTCACATTGTGTAACATTCCCACATACATGGCACCTGATCCAGAGCAACCAGTCTACACCTATTGACAGAGCTAATATACAGGCTATTCTGTTTAATATTTGATTGTGTATTTTTATTTATATGTATTATTAATGTACTTTTTCATCACAAAGGATCTGGTTCTTGCAGTTTCATTAGTTTCGATACCAATAAATTTATAATTAGCCGGCCAGATTATGAAATCCTTTAGTATGAAAGTGCTTTTGGCATGTAGATTGAAGGTATGATAATTATTAGGAACTGAGATATGAGGACTGGATGAAGGGACACTCCAATCACTTGAACCATCGGGAATTGAACACGGATCCTACAAGAAGTGAGGCCTTCCCTCTGCCGACCAGAATAAATGGATGAAAAAAATTACCGAAACAATTTTTTTAACAGATGGAAAATTTACTATGTTTATTAATGTGTTGTTAGTGTAGTATAGTAGAAATCAGAACCCACAGGCAGACGCGCGGTGACAGCCAAGACCGGTTGGGGAAAACCTATTTTTACCAGAGTTAATTTCCTGTCATTGTTGGGTAATCATGGCAGGATAAATATTCCCTCTCGCTGTGATCAACTGGCAAATAGCTTCATTAGAATTTTAAACCCAGTGAAATTAGAGCAGGCGAATTAATCGCATCTCCAGAAAACCCTATAATCTATGGGATTCTGGTCCGTGTTTTGCGTCCCCACAAGGCTCAATTTAGCACAGATTCATTTTGTAAACTACAAGGAGTTGTAAGCCTTACTGGGATCTGCCATAAGAATTATATTCGTGAACGTGGATGTCTCAAAGCCCCTGTCCAATCAATTAAGGTTCGATATCGTCTCAAGTCGTGAGCAATTTGACATGGCAAACATAATTTTTTGCGGGAATTGACAGTTGCATCATCAGCGTTGACGCCTGGAGCAGAAAACGTCAATCTGGGTGATGTAAATTAAAAACATGTCCTGGAATTTAAATTAGCTAATATTGATTTGCTTAATATAGGCTATGTATATTTAGGGTAAGTGGTAGCGACAATAAACTAATAACCATGGTCAGTTAGGTACATTGTAGAGCAAACTGGATCTATAAGATAAACTGATAGTCAGCTATGTTCAACACAGTTCAACATAGCACTATAGGCATCAGTACACAGCCAGGATTATACGTCGTAGCCTCATCAAGATCATGTGCTGTGGTCTTAGAATTCTCAAGTCTAGTTATCTTAAGACACAGTAAAAACCCGTCATTTAACATATGCGCACTTGATTTTCATTGGTTTATTATGCGCCCAATGCCAATCTGTTATGTCAATTTCGGCCCGGTAAACCCCTAAAGACATCTGACGCGTCTCACTGTGTGAGAACTCGCTGGTGGGTGGTAGTGGAGGGGTACAGTCACCCCATACTCATCCTGTGGGTGGTAGTGGGGGGGTTACAGTCACTCCATACCCATCCTGTGGGTGGTAGTGGAGGGGTTACAGTCACTCCATACCCATCCTGTGGGTGGTAGTGGGGGGTTACAGTCACTCCATACCCATCCTGTGGGTGGTAGTGGAGGGGTACAGTCACCCCATACCCATCCTGTGGGTGGTAGTGGAGGGGTACAGTCACCCCATAACCATCCTGTGGGTGGTAGTGGAAGGTTACAGTCACCCCATACCCATCCTGTGGGTGGTAGTGGAAGGTTACAGTCACCCCATACCCTCCTGTGGGTGGTAGTGGAGGGGTTACAGTCCGCCCATACCCATCCTGTAAAATGTAATGTGGCTGTAACTGGAGCGACTAAAATACCTAAATCTGTATTCTCTAGCGGGCAGGCGGGAGATATGCATAATATCATAATAGATATGCATAACACGTTAGCCTAATTATAATATAATTATATCTTTGTGTAGGTTTGGTGTCGTATGCTGATATTGATGTTCCAAGCCTCCTGGCTCGTGCTGCCTGAGTCACTGCTACCTCCAGTCTTCTGCCCCTGCTTCAGTATGTTACACACCCTTCATGTACTCTATTACAATTTATATGCATTTCATTCACCAATAATAATTTATTTAAAAATTACAGAATTTCTGATTCATAGTAGGTACCAGGTATTTGTATTTGTTATGAAGCGAATGGAGCATTTTGGGAATACATTAATGTGCAATTTTTAACTAGAACATTTTTTCGGTCATATACTGTACTGTATTTAATATTATGAGAAGTAAGTTAACATTGTGCATAATTTGTATAAAACTCACACAGTACAGTATATTATTTGAAAACCATATGATATGTGATTTTCTGAGGGGGGGGGGGAGCCCTTTCGGCTACTCGGAGCTATCCAGACTGATATGCATATTATTAGACTTTGACATCAATCTGTGTAAATGAAGTTCTAGGCCTACCGGGGACCGCGAGCCAGAATCTGGCCCCCTCAGAAAGGTACGAGGAGCAATGACCTATAGAAGTGCAGATGTGATTTGGAGCCTTCTATGTCTGCTATCGACCGGGCCAGGCACCCAGAAAGGTAAGCGCCTCAAAGCAAACCCCTGTTCTGGTTAAAACTACTACTGAAAACTAACGAGTGGACAGAACTCCCCAATTGAAAACGCGCAAACGAGCATGACGTCACACATGCCACCCCGCTTGTCTGCGCAGTTCCCCCTCTCCCCAGGGGGGAAAGGGGAGCCCCAGATCCCTCGTGGCGGCTATTTACACCCCAGTTCTCGGCTTATGTGTTTGAGGCTCGGTCATGGGGCTCCAGCTCCTGATTCTCTCTGTGTTGTGCTGTGCCTTGTGTCCAGTACTACTCTTATGATGGCATGCGAGCTGGGAGTAATATTCACAAATAAATCATGATGACTATGCTGGGAGTAAATTAGTCATATTAGTCGGGCTACATGTGCTTAGGGTTCCTTTCCCCGAGTGCCCTGTAACCCCTTGGGGGTTTGGGGTTATCTTCCACAAGTCACCTTGTGGTCTACCTCTGTTGGTCTTTTGCTACTCGGTGATAGACCACCCTGGGAGTGTTGGGGGGGGGGGGTCCTCTTCCCTTGTTTACCTTGGGGTAAGTGGTAGTTTTTGCACTGATAGGGGCGCGGGGTACTGCGCAGCTAGTTTTCACCTATTACAGTGGCCGGCTCTGCTCCTCCTGGGTACGTTGTCCTCTTGCAGGGTTTTTCTTTTCCTTTTTGTTTCTGCCTGGTTGGGGGGGAGGGTCTGCTTTTGTTCCCTCCCCCCCCCCCGTTATCTTAGGGCTTTGACCAGTGTTCGGTGGTACGCCATGCTTGGCCCCTGTAAGTGGACACGTCCCGGGGGTTCAGTTTTAGAAGTTTGTTTGGTAGACTTGGGCGCCAGTTTGCAGTACCCTGCCTGGGCTTACCCTTAGCGATAAGTCTGTGGGCCTTGGAAAACCCCACGGGGACGCAAGGGTCCGATGAATGTGAAACCTGGGTCCCCATCTCGCCTTGTGCGGGTTTAAGGGTTGCTCTGCCCCCTTGTCTCGGCGATGCTCATTTTTTTTGCCTCTGTCATGCTGCCTGTTGGGTTGGTGACACCTTCGACCCAAAGTCCTGAAAGCATTGTAGCTTGTTTGTGACTCACTTTAGCCAATAAACCGATGATAATATTCGGGTGCAGGCGGATGACTACTCCTCCTCCCAGTGGTAGTGGGAGGAGTAGTCTCCTTTCCCTCCTTTCGGATAACTACTAGGTCCCAGGTCTGGCTTCTGTTGGAGCCGGCCACTTGGATGGTGTCCCTGGACCTCAATTACGTGTATTGGCACGTTCTGATTCATCCGGGGTTCAGGGACTGGCTCGATTTTGTTGTGGGGCTTCTCGGTTACCGCTTTCGTTGTCTCCCATTCGGGTTAAACCTGGCTCCTCGTGTGTTCGTGCGCCTTACCTTGGTCGTGGTGGCCCGTCTGCGTCTTTTAGGTGTTCGGGTGTTGGCTTACCTCAGGCGTTGCATGCTAGGTACAGGTTGCTGCAACGTGCTAGGTTGGTTGCTACCCCGGATGTCCTGAGGCTGCCCCGTTTTGCTTAAAGGGGACCCGGACTTGCGGGTGTTGGTCGCTTCGGACTTGGTTCAGTCCGCACCCACCTCGTTCTTCCCCTGCAGTGGTTGATTCTGGTCCCCTCTCCCCCTTGCTTCCGGCTTTTGAAGAGTCTGAGGGCTTTGGGGTCGGGGCAGGTTTAGAAGATTCTGAGACTCGGGCAGTTTTGGGGGTTGCACTTCCGGGGTGGCAACGGAGACATTCCAGTCGGTTCCTCCAGCCGTGGTGACCGTGTCTGACCAGTGGGCTCCCCTTCCTTCCAGCTTTTCTGACTGCCCCAGCTTCTTCTTGTGAGGCCGAGGCTTTGGAGGAT
Source organism: Procambarus virginalis (assembly GCA_020271785.1). Taxonomy (NCBI): domain Eukaryota; kingdom Metazoa; phylum Arthropoda; class Malacostraca; order Decapoda; family Cambaridae; genus Procambarus; species Procambarus virginalis. The sequence continues at coordinate 12,173,893 of WNGS01008507.1, forward strand.
GACTCGTCCCCAGGGCCTGATGTGGAGGTTCCCAGGGTTGGGGAGGGGCTGACTTGAGGGCCTTGGGCCCCACTGGACCCCGCTTGGGTTTTCCAACCCTTGGAGCAGGGCTTTCTGTTACAAGGAGTAGGATTTTCCTTCCCCCCCCCCCACCCTCTGCGTATGAATTGGATTTGAGTTCAGCCCCTCCCCGGGTTCGGTTCCGTATCCCTTCGGGTCCTTTGGTTCCGTTCTTCTGGAGGTTTTCGGCTTCCTGTGTCTCACCTACTGAGTGCGGGCAGCCATTGCAGCTTACCTTCTGTGAGACACGGAATTTGCTTCTGTAATGGATCTATTATCCTTCATGTTTGGGTCTTCGTCTCCATACTGAGTTCGTTATGAGGTTCCGGAGTCGTCCTGGCTTGCAGACTGCCCATTGTTGTTGTTGTTGGATGCTTGGAGTACTTTCTGTCGGACCCGCACGCTTGAGTGATGCAAGGCGTTGATGGTGGTCCAGGTTTACCTGAGGGGGAGACTTCGAGCACCTCAATGCATGTTTGCTCGCCCATGCTCCTCTGCGGGATGTTGGCGCTGTTTAGCTTCACTTGCAGGTTCTCTCGCTGTCGGCTGCGCTGGTGGTTTAGGACTTGCACGCTCGTGGCTTGCTGGCTAAAGTCTTGCGTTTCTTTTCCTTCATGGAGCTGTCTTCGGATTGGCTTGCAGAGGATGTAAAGGTGCTTGGGGTGGTTCCTGGGTCTGGTGCCTTGGTCTCAGGGGCTTGTGCATCGTCTGTGTTGCTGAAGCTGTTTGCAGGATGCGGTATCGCAATTTTTCCTTGTGTGTTGGCAGGTGTTGCTCGCTTCCTATTTGGTATTTACTTGGGCCCCTGGCTCTTAATTTCTTCGCCTATTTGTCCTTTGCTGTTTACAGAGTCTGTGGTTGGGCAGTTTCTGCAGGCGGCCTGGCTAGTTGTTGGACAGCTTCTGCAGGCGGCCTGGCTAGTTGTTGGACAGCTTCTGCAGGCGGCCTGGCTAGTTGTCGTCCGATGTTGGACTTGTTGGTTCTTTGGGGTCCTGGGGGGGGGGTGTTATCCCGGAAGGGTCGTGCCAGGGCTCGGAGTTCAGCTCGACATAGTACACATGACTAAGAAAGTCTCTAAAACAGTTGGTATACTCTCTAAGATCAGAAATTATGTACCCCTACTTTGCTCTCTTCTCACTATAGTATGCACTTATCTATCCCTATCTTACTTACGGTATCTGTGCATGGGGTTCAACCTCTGCAAACTACCTCAAGCCCATTATCACACAGCAAAAATCTGCTATCAAAACAATAACAAACTCTGCTTTCAGACAACACACAACCCCTGTTTAAATCCTTTAACATGCCAACCATAGATTCACTCCACACATTCTCTTGTGTCAATTACATTTACAAAACCCTTTTCTTGAGTGCAAACCCTGGTCTGAAACTCTTCCTAGACAGATGTAATAGAACACATAATCACCACACCAGACATAAATATATCTTTGATATCCCTAGAGTCAAACTTAATCTGTGTAAACACACTATGTAAATAAAGGGACGTAGTCCCTTTATTTGCATGAACTCACTCCCTAACGAATTGAAAAGCTGTCCAATTTTTGCCTAATTCAAAAATAAAACCAAAAAGTACCTAATTTCATCCTCATAGTTTCCTACCTAGTGCTTTAAACTCTCTCACTATCCAGTGTGGGTTTATAATCTGTATCTAAATCTGCATCCACTATATCTGTATTTTGTGCTACCCAATCCCCCAATATATGTACCTAAGCCATATAACTTTACCATTGTATTCATTGATATCATCTTTATCATGGTTGTTATATTGAGCACATATTGTGTGCTACGCAATCCCCCAATAAATATACCTAAGCCTTACAACTTTACCATTAAACATTGCTGTCATCTTATATGTGCTATCAGTGTGCTTAATGTGCCTACTAATCTTGTCATATTACGGGTATCAATTAAGCTATCATTTAAAGCTTTCAATGTGCTTTAATGTACTTTAATATACCTACTAATCTCTCTCAAATTTTCTTACAATGTACCTGTTAACATTTTATACATTTTGCTAGAAATTACCTGCTTAATATTATCTATTAGATTAAGGACCTGCCAGAAACGTTGTGCGTACTAGTGGCTTCACAAAAATGGAAACGCATCATGCTATGTACTCTCATAAACCCAATGTAACTTGTATATATATAAATAAATAAATAAATAAATTTGTGCGTCACGGCCTTTGTGAATGGGGATGCGCTTTGGGTTGATCCGGTTTCCCTTCTTCCCTGTTGCAGGGTTCGGGTCTCTTAGGTCATCTGTAAGGTTATTCAGTCTAGCCAGTCTGCTGTCTATTCCCGTGCCCATAACATTCGTAAGTTTGCTGTGCTTGCTGCCGTTTTCGGTAACATGTCTTAGGGTGACATTCGGGCACAGGGTTTTTGCCGATCGAACAGGATCCTGACTGCACGCTACCTCGTAAATGTTCCTGGGCCTAGTCGGGCCTGTGTTGCTTTGGGTTAGCGGTTGCAGCCTGTTGTTTCGACTTCGAGTCGAGGAGCGAGTGCCGACCGCCTCCCAGTTAAGCCTCTTTTGTTTCGTCTTTTGTGATGTAGCTCCGGGGAGCCGAAGGGGCTTCCCCTAGAAAACCAACTTTGAATGTAATGAAACGCCATTTTCTGGGTGAGACCCGAAGGCTCCCCGGCAACCCTCCCTTCCCCAGGTCGGCAGTTTTTTCGCGTGTTTTGACATCCAGCCGAGAACTGGGGTGTGGATAGCCGGCGCGAGGGGTCTGGGGCTCCCCCTTCCCCCTCTCAGGGAGGGGAAAGCTGCGCAGACAAGTGACACATGTAATGTCATGCTCGTTTGCTTGTTTTCAATTGGAGAGTTCTGTCCAATTGAAAACCACTCGTTGTCCACTCGTTAGTTTTCAGTAGAAGTTTTAACCAGAATAGGGGTTTGTTTCGAGGCGCTTACCTTTCTGGGTGCCTGGCCCGGTCAATGGCAGACAGAATGCTCCAAATCACATGTGCACTTCTATAGGCCAATGCTCCTCGTGTGTCTCTGAGGGGGCCAGGTTCTGGCTCGTAGCCTCTGGTAAACCTAGAACTCCATTCACACTGACTGATGCCAAAGTCTAATAATATACATATCAGCCTGGATAGATCCAGGAGACTCTTCGGGTCTCGCCCAGAAAATAGCGTTTCATTGCATTCAATGCTGTTTTTTTTTAGAGTGAAACTTAATGCTAAAGGTATACTGTAGATTACTTTATTTTAGCTTCTTTGGATTTAGGTTAATATTATAATAGCACATTTACAGTATTTAATACAAATAATAGCAACAAAAACAACTGACATTGAGGATGAACTATTTACAAAGGGTCCTGTAATGCAGTGGTTTATGTCCTTGGCTCACAGCTGAGGGTCCCAGGTTAAATTCCTGGCCAAGACGGGCACAATTGGGCACATTTCCTTTCATCTGGTGCATCTGTTCACCTAGCAGGAAAATAGTTAGTTACCCCAGGAGTTAGGCAACCTTCGTTGGTCACGGGACTTTGATACGCCTAAGTATGGATTTCTGTTCCTGACAATGTGAATTATGATTTATCCTGTGGCATAATGATATGCAATATCAGGTTACAGCCAAAAGGTCCCAGATTCAATTCCAACAGCAGAAAATAAGTGTTTGGCCACTATTTCCTTGCACCTAATTATCTATTCACCTAGGAGTAAAAAGGTAGCTGGGAGTTAGGTAGCTGTTGTGCAATGCATCTGAGGTGGTCAGTAATTGACCTAAGAGTGAATTTGATAAGATTATGAGGTTTCCTTTTGCCGGGTATGGGAAACTAAATTTAATTGAGCTTTTTGTGGCTCACTCTTGCAGGTATGTTGAATGCAACACAAATGGCCTTTTCTGGTTTCATCCCATTTGGATAAAATGGGAGCTGGGTAAGGCTTCCTTCCACTGGATATGAAAGATGTTCACTCTCTCATGGAATCACAATCTTCTGACTGGCTTAATTCTCCCTATGGTCATGATACTTTTTGGTAGTCACTGTCTCAAGTGGAGCCCATGGGAGCTAATCTCTCTTTCCTCCAGTCAAGATAGTGATACCACACTTGCAGAAATTAGTGTATGTTTTTTATAGGCTGAATAATTTTGCTTGCTTCCTTGTGACCAGTTCCAATGCAGTTCTTCCTTCTCCACTCTTCACACAATATATCGCCCATTTCCTCTATTTGCACTAATTCAGGCGCTCTGCTGTTAATCACATGAAATTTTTATGGCAGGTCAATCACTGTAAAGAGACCGACTTTCTGATTCATGTGACACGATAGTTGCTGCAGAGATTTCTGGCTCTACCAGGTGTCATCTGTGTGGCAACTCTTGTAATTTTCTGATATGACTGTTTTATGGAGAAGCTCATGTTTTATGGAGAAGCTCATGCTTATTCTGATTGCTTCATATAGTGGCATTGGTAGAGCCTCTCCAGTTTTGTCCTATATCAACATACCTGAATATCTGTCCTTAAAATATAATAAAACCTTTCTTTATGCAGTATTATAACCTGCCTGGTCACTAGACAAGGGTCTAGAATTGTTGTCATTGGCGAGATTTTGTGTTTCACAGTTTTTCAAAGATTTTACCTGCAAAACAATCTTTCTTGCTTATTTTAGATATGACCAATAGGGTAAAAAGCCACATAGCACATGGTTGCTGCACCTTGCTTTTTCATGATTTCCTCTGGCTGGTTATATCCTTGCAGCATTATCTGATGGCTTTTATTCATGTGTTCTCTAACAGGCTTTTTCTTAATCCTCGGTCAGTTCTGCTATTCAGGTTAAGATTGATCAGCCTCAGGAATACTCAAGACCTTTTGATTTGAAGGGGCTCACTATCAATAAAGCCTTCTTCTCTGCTGTCCTGCTTCGATATTAGGAATACTACCTTCCTTCATAGGCATAAGATTTATTGTCTGTGACCCCAGTGCACAGCATTGGGCAACTTTTCCTTGTGCTGAATCTCTTGTTTTGGTATATTTATGCTGGGGCACATACTCTTCACCCGAAATCAGCATAATCCCTCAGGGCTCTACACCATATAAAAGTTTTTTACCATTTTGCTTTACAAAGTTGACTCTTTAGAGAACAACAAATTGTAATACTGAAGCTCAGAAAGAAGGTTTCAAGTGAATGTGAAAAGCATCATTTTTAATAAAATTATTCTTCTGCTTACACTCCCTCCCTTGTTTTTCCACTTCCATTGTGAGTAAAATTGACGAAGAATGCCTCGGAAGCCAGGGTAGTTGAAGAGATCCCTCCTTTGGTGATTACCCAAATGTCAAAACAAGGATAGGAAGGGCTTTGAATAATCTCCAGGGTGCACAAGAACCTATTGTTACCATGCAGGGCTGCAAAATTTTCATGTGATACTGGTGATAGTGTGGTGGCCTGTCGTAAAGCACAGTGCATTATTACTTTAGAGAGCTGCTGAATAATTCACTTAAAGCCTAATTTTCTAAGCTATACCTCTCAGTTGCTTCCAAGACTAGAGCCTACTCATCTCATTGATAGACTCATGCTTGGTCATATTAGTGCTAGTGAGATGCTGGAAAACATACAGTTGAGTCCAAAATGACCTCTAATAGGCTCATTTATTTGGAAAGGCTCAAAGACTTTCCAAATGCTTCATGGTATGAAAGGAAATGCCAGGCAGTGTTTTTGCTAACTACCTGTTGATCCACTTAGTCACGTACCTTTGGACACACATGACTTACAGCATAACGTGGTCCATTGCCTAAAGTCTCCTCACATTCTCTAATGGGTTCCTGTACTAGATATGAGGCAAGCACTGACCAGATTTAAGTTTAGTCATTCATTCTTAGAAATCATTGCACAGTGGGTTTACATAATAATACTTCATATAAGTATTGACAAATTATTGTATATTGATTTTAAGTTAACATACCAGAGTAATCTAATAGTACTCGGTTTGGTTAGGGCTACCTGGCAGCAGATAGGCTCCTTGACATCATTAATACTGGCCATCCTTATTTTTTCAACATTATTAGTGTTCTTTTGCCTTTAGTAGCTAATATTTTTATTTATTTATTTATACAGAATATACAAGAGTTCTTACATTTTTGTACAGCCACTAACAAGTGTAGCATTTCGGGCAAGTCCTTAATCCTATGTTTCCCAGAATACAACCCCGCCAAATTGTTTAACAACCAGGTACCCATTTTACTGTTGAGTAAACAGAGACTACAGATAAGGATTGATGCCAAGTAAATCCTTCCCACCCAGGATATGAACCCAGGACAAAGCGCTCGTGAAAAGCTATTAAAAGCTATTAAAGCTATTACTTTAGTAGTTAATAAATCTTACAGTTAGTGGGATGTAACTTTACTGTGAATGTGATTTAACAGTTACTGTAGCAGGGTCAGCCCTATTGACAGTGTGGACCTGTGCTGTTAGGGGCAATCTCTTGTTATTTTTGTGTATTTTTTGTTAGTGCTTTATTTACAAGAAAAAATAAGTATTACTGTACCAGCAAAAGTAGTCTTGCTAGATTTTAAAAGTAGTCTTAGAATTCCACACTATAAGCGTGTGTCTTGCTTTCCGATCGTCCCTCGCGGTCACTTGTCCCTCGATAGAATTCTAGGTGAATCGGATACTTTTGATATCGTTCGCCTTATGCGTTTTTGTTCTCGTATTGGCATTCTTGGTGATATTTAGCGCCCTCTGATTATTTTGCGCTCTGATGGTGCTACATAGCCTTCCTGGTTTGGTGCCTTTTTTTGATAATTACCTTACCTTACCTTCCACACTATAAATGACATCCACACATGTAACTAGGAATTCCACTTACTATAAATGATGTTCCCACATTGCCCAGAATCAAGCAGCCTCCCATTAACCAATCAATGAGCAGTCTTGGTCTAAGCCAAGATATACAACAGTGATAAATTTCAGGTATTTAGGTATGGTAAAAATGAAGACCGTTAACAAAATACAAGGTACAAAACACAATCAGATCTATCCAGAGTTAGAAACAACATGTAAAGGATCTGGAAGTAATGACGTCTGATGACTTAACGTTTAGGGAGCATAACCAAGTAAATATAGCATCGGCTAGAAATATGAAAGGATGGATTATGAGAGCCTTCAAATCCAAGTACAATCCAGATATAATCACGGGATCACAATGGACAAGACTAGGCATGCCTGCTGGCACTCCCAATGAAGGCTATACACACAGCCTTCACTGTGATCTTCACCCCAGCAGCAGACACCCTCCTACAAATGGCCATGAAGACAACTTATTGACAAGACCTTGATGGACAGAACACCAACCCAACTTCTATACCATGTACATTGTCATGCATACTGTCTCCGGCCAATCCACCAGAGAAATTATACAGTCACTGTGGATACAGCTCAAGTCAATGCACTTTTAACCTGCATTATTTAGTGTGGATGACTAGACCTCATTGAAGTGGATGACTACCCTTGCTGAATGGCTCTATGTAACACCAGGCAGCACTGCAGTGTTTCACCTCATTGATGCACAACAGACTGTCACTACAGTGGGCACCCTAACCAGCTCACAAGCACTTATCAAGGAGTTTCAATATTAGCATCCAGATAATTGGAGAGATCCCAACCAGGACTCTGCTACTATCACTGGTCATTTGGGACCTGGGCTTGTAACTGTCAACCACCCTGTTCATCGATGGGAAACCAATCTGGAGGTGACTGTTATGAGCCAGTAATCCCACCCTGTCAGAGACTGTACTCCTCTACATCTCAAACATCACAACCAACTGCCATTTCCACGTTGGCAGGGCTGCAGCAGTTAGTGCTGTTGCTGCCCTTGACCAAGCCAACCCACACTACTCACTTGGACCTACACAAATGCAGTACATTTGTCTGCACATATGGAGTCCACACCTTGATTAATGACTGCCTCTCTGAAACAGTTTCAATATTCTTTCCTCCTTGCAAATGTTGAACAGCCAACCCTCAGGTTATATTTCCTGCGACACCATCAGCTCATCATCGACCATACGTGTGCAGTACTCCAATTTATCCCTAATGCCCCTGCACAAATTCACAGTTGGGTTCGTTCTCGACTCACAATCTAGAATCCTGGGTTTGAATTCCTGGCAGGACAGAAGTGGTTGGGCATGTTTACTTTCACCTAATGCCATTATTCACCAAGTAGTAAATAGGTACCTGGGAGTTAGGCAATTGTTGTGAGGTTGCATCCTGGGGAAGGTCAGTAGGACCTTGGGGGACCTCAATACAAGCCTAAAGTATATATATTTATACAAGCTGTTCTAAAGGTAAATTATTAACTATTATCCTGGCTGCATCCCCAGACCTACAGGCACTGCTAGAGGAGTTCAAAGATGTAACCCAGCCTGCCTGCCATATTTCAGCCTGGGGTGAAACTCTGTCGCTCACCACATCAGCACATCTGGATGACCTACCTTTGCCAGATTATGGTGCCTGACTCCAGAACAATTGACAGCAACTCATGCAAAATTCGACGAGCTACAGAAGGCAGGAATAATCCAACCATCAAACTGCCCATGGGTATTGCTTCTCCATGGTTCCAAAAAACAGCCCCAGGGGAGTGGCACGAATAACAGACACCAATATGTATCCATCAATGACATAACCTCTCCCACTCTACCATTATAACCATAGGAGTGCCAAAAAGCAGCATCTTAGGCCCTCTCCTATTTCTTATATACATTAATGACTTGTTAAATGTTTCTTAACATTCTTAAACATATTATTTGCTGATGATACTACCTTCATCTGCTGAAACTCTAACCCACACACAGATAAGTAATATGGTAAATAACAAATTAAAGAGTCCGCTCATGGATGTCAACCAACAAATTCACACTAAACATAAGAGACCTACTACAATATATTTGGAAGCAAATCATCAAATCAAATTCACCTTCAGATAGATGATAGCAACATAAATAATAAAAATGAAGGAAAGTTCCTTAGCCTATACATAGACAAGAGACTAAACTTCAGTACTCAAATACAGCACATACCCAAAAAAGTATCTAATAATTGTTGGTATATTTTAAGAAATCGGATTTTATGTTCCCCACTCTGCTCATTTTACACTATACTACTCGCTAATCAAACATGGCATTCATCCACTGCAAACTACCTCAAGCCCATCATCACCCAGCAAAAATCTGCCATCGAAACTATAATAAACTCTGTCTTCAGACAACACACTGCCTCTCCATTGAAATCCCTAAACATGTAAAACATACACTCTTTCCACACATTCTCTTGTGCTATGTACACTTAAAAAAAAATTATTCCTTGATTCTAATCCTAATTTGAAACTCTTCTTTGATGTAATAGAACCCATGAGCACCACACCAGAAATCTCTGATATTCCTAGAGCCAGACAAAATCGGTGCAAACACTCCATGCAAATAAAATGACCCAGTGTATGGAACTCACTCCCTAATGAATTAAAAAAATTGTCCAACCTATATTTTGTTCAAAAGTAAAACCAAAAAGTGCCTAATTTCATCCTCATAGTTTCCCACCTTGTGCTACTAACTCACTGTCTTTTGTGCTACCCACTCACCCAATTTAGGATGTAAGACATGCAACTTCATCAGTATAATCTACTCTATCAATTTGTAATATATTTATTATGTTGAACTCAAATTCTGTTGCAGTGTACCTACTGGGTATTTTTACTTTATACTATTGGTTAGCATAAGGACCTGCCTGAAATGCTGTGTGTGTTAGTGGCTTTGCAAGAATGTAACACGCGTACCCCAGTGCAGTACAGTTCTTTAACAACCAAAGTACCTTCTTGTATAGAAGTAAATAAATATATAAATAAAATAAATAAATAAAGCAGAGCCCTTAATATCTGCACCCTACTGGATTGCTACTCAATACTACACATACTACCAAGACTTCTCCACCAGATTGGGCAACTCTGCCATCTTCTGAAAGATTGACCTGCTCCAGGCATTTTAACTGATTGATTCCGGTGGAACTTGCAGACATTCCTAAGATAGCAGACACAACATCCTTTGGCTTGTTTGAATTTGTTCATATGTCTTTTGGCTTGCGCAACATGGCCCAGACTTTACAGCGTTTCATCAAGCAAGTGGTCAAGGACCTTCCCCTTCTGCTGAGCATACATTGACAACCTCTTGGTGGCCACTCATTCACCAGCAGACCATCCATCTACTACACCTCTGGGTTTTGATTACCTGCCTTTGTAACTATAGCCTACAATTAAATTCTGAGAAGTGCATTTTCAGTACCCCGAGCTGGACTTCCAGGGACACCATGCGTCAGCAGCTGAAATTTAACCGCTAAGAAAAAAATTAAGCTGTTAAAGAATTCCCACACCCATCTAACCTGAGAAAGTTACAATAGCTTGTTGGTATGGTGAACTTTTACATCTGTTTCATTCCACATTGTTTGAACATATTGTGACACTTACACAACCTCCTGTGGGATGTAAACATACATCTGGCTTCCATTGGACTTGACTCTGCAAGCCAAGACAGCATTCAGTGACATCAAATGCAAACTCGTAGAGCTTACCTTGCTCACTTGCTCAACATTTGCGTCCCCACCAGCCCCTCAACTGATGCCTCCAACATAGCCATTGGGGCAATCATGTATCAACTAATAAGAAAGGAATGGCATCCCATTCCATTGTTTTTAGCCTGGTTTTTGCCTGCAGAGGAAAAATACAGCACCTTCCATGGGGAACTCTTCACCTTATATGAAGCCATCCAGCATTGCTGACACTTCCGTGAAGGATAAGTGTTTCACATCCTCGCCAACCACAAACCACTAACGTCTGCGATGACAGCCAAGGAAGAGTTTCTCTTCCCACAGGTAGTCCACAACTTATGACATCTCTCAATTCACCACAGACATCTGACTTGTTAACGGGTGCTGACAGTACCGTAGCTAATGCATTATCTCAGCCCACCCAGCCATAACACAACCTATTTTGTGAGGTTGATGCTTACAGCATTTTGAGACAGGTGGGATATCCTCCCTTCATACCAAATGCGGGTTAACCCCTTGTTACATACCAAGGTGATCTTTCATAACATAAAGGACTTTTTATCGTATGTGTTTGGTCAATTTCTCCTATTGTTATTAGGAACAATGTATAGCAGCAGTACAGTATTAGTCATGTGGAAGGTGGTAAGGAAAAAAATATAACTACTGTATAGATGAAAAGCTGAAATTGATACAATTTGATATTAGAGCCATTGTTGAGTACAGTATTGTGATACGTATGCCCCATGCTTTGGCATTTTAATGAGATTACTTAGTTGCTTCTTGGAATATGTCACTCACATATCCACTTACTATATAAGTAAATTTCTGTATGCCTTACATTATTAAATATTACTTTAAAATTGTATATTATTTTCTAAATTTCTTGAACAATTCATATATGTTAGCTTATTTCTAGTTTAGAATTAAATGTTTACATCATTAAGTTAAACATAAATTAACTAAATTATGTTGAAGTCATGCTCAAAATGCATATACTGTAAATGGCTTTATTTAATATAAAATCCCTGTACCTAATAATTAACCACTAAGATGTTATTTACAGTATATTTTTTTAAATACACCTATTGTAATATTATTGCATCAATAACTGAAATTTATGAATTGCAGAAGAGTTAAAACTGAAACTTTAACACTATAAATTAATTTCTTCCATGTCTAATACAGTAACTTTAGTTTGATTACACTAATAAGACATTTTTCTTTTCTTTTTTATATTTATATATAATTATAAATATAATTTTTATTGTACAGTACTTAGTAATGTATGGTACTTTTGCAGTGTATAGCTTATTTTTCTGTAAATAATTATTGTTCTAGTTCTGTATGATGTAAGCAATATTTGAGGGTGGTAAATATTTTTTCCCATGTATTTTTGTATTTATATTAAAAAAAATATTATGTGTATGTGTTATACTCTAACTTACATTGCTCTAGACACAGTACTTTGAATTTGAAGCCACACTTTAGGATAATCAGGCACATACCATACCATTCAATTGTATATTTGAACATTTTCACCTATACAACCTCAAGCTGCTTGTAAACACAATTATTAAGCAAAGAAATTTAATTTCTAATTTTATAATTCGTAATACAGTACTCCATAATAATGTAATTTTTGTTTTTCATTTTCCAGTGTGCCTTAAGTGACAGAACCAGTGCTTGAAGTGTTCTACTCATAAAATGGTGTCAAATTCGGGAATATTTCCTGTTTGGCAACAGACTTTCCTCCTGTTATACAGTAGCTAACCTTCCTTATATTTATACAGTATGTCAAGTATTTCTGCAATGATTGATGGAAATCTTTTCACATTCTATAAATGCAACACTTCCTTTATAGGTATTTTTTCTTGATGCCTATTTGTCTCATTCCACTTACTTTTCTGAACAAAAAGATAAATGCAGTATTTCATATACTGTATTTATAAATTACTCTTTTTCTTAATCAGAAACCTTTGTTTTACATAATCTTGTACAGTATAAGCAAGATTCCAGATATAATTATCACTTAATACAGTATTTAGCCCTATTGCCAATTCATTAGCATTAAACTTAAATTATAACCAAGAAGTTTGTTTCCTTCACAACTTAAGGAACTCCATCAGCTTTAGAGCTAGCCTTATTATTAATGTGCACATGTGCACTGTATTTCAATCACTGTTACCATTAAAGATTTAATGGTAACACTGTTACTTTGTGACTACAGTACTAAAGCTATTTGCTATGAAAATTATACTGTATTTACAATATTTACACTAATAAATATATATATATACATACTGTATATTATATATCATACCTAATAAGCCAAATTGCCTAAAAACCTGAGTTTTCCTGAAATTATATATTTTCAATTTTTTCCGTTAGGAGCCCGTTCGACTTCCTGGAGCTATTGGGCTAATATGTGAATTATTAGACTGGAGCAGTAGTCTAGTCTGCCTACTGGGGACCACTAGCCCCACTAGATTAAGGGGAGAGCCCCAGACCCACCGCGCTGGCGACCCAGCCACTCCAGTTTGTCAGTTAATGTGAACCAGGGTGGACGTCTTCTCTGGCCTCTCTTTCCAAGCAGTGTTTGCCTTCGTAATGTCCTCTGTGGTGGTGTTGCATGTAGTGGCTAGGTGTCTTCAAAAGTACCAGGGATGCATGAGCTTAGGGGCATCCTTCTCTAAGCACCCTGTGAGTACTACCCTTGTGTGTTAAGGTTCTCTTCCCTGGTGCATTCGGGAACCAAATCCATAGGGGTTTTTTGCTGCTTGGCGCTTACCCAACCCTTGGAGCCAGATGGGGTTTCGTGGCCCTTGTTTGACCTTGGGTAGGGATTGGTATTGTGCAAGTAGGGGCATCAAGGTGTTGTGCAGCCTGCCTACCTACGCGGCGGCCGGTTCCTGTTTCCTCTGGGGACATTGTACGCTTGCGGGGTTTTTCTTTTGTTTTTGTTTTCCTTGCCTGGTGGGGGTCTGCCTGGTATGGCTATAGTTCCACTTATAATATTGGTGACCCTCTGCTAGGGCCCCCCATGATTGTACATGTCACAGCAGTTTCAGAGTTTTGATCTCCCCCCACCCCTCTTATTAGATTTGGGTCTTAACTGGTTAGCAACACCATGCCAGGGCTTCCTGTAGCAATCAGCCTACAGGCCCTGGAAAACTCAGTCTGGTCTCAATGGACCTAGGGATGCATCTTCCGAGGTCCAGTCCGCCTCGTGCAGGTTTGAAGGTTGCTGTGTGCCCTTGTCTCAGGGTGACAGTCACCGCTTTTGTCTCCGTCATGCTGCATGTAAGGTCAACGACACCATTGACCCGGAATCTTGCGAGTTGCGTTCTCTGCTTGTTCTCCAGTATTATTCTGATGACATTACTATTAGGGTAAAGGCAGCATCTGCATTGCAAAAAAAAAAAAGACGACAAGTTGTCTTTTCAATTTCTAGTGTGTTGTTTGGTCTATATATTATAATATAATATAATATAATATAATATAATATAATATAATATAATATAAATATATACTGTATTAACTATTAACATCGACAAGGAGAAAGCCCCCCTCAGAGCAGTGCAAGCCTCCCATGCAGGAGACTTCCTTCTCCTGCATTGGTAGTACCCACATTGGCAATGGGCACACGTCTAGATCCAGAATCCCTTCGTGTAGTAGTGGCCCTCTGCCTTGGTGCCCAAATTCGCACTGAATACAAGTGTATTTGCAACACGGTGGAAGCAGACCAATATGGACTGCATATTGCACAGCAGAAAATCCAAGGGCTAGCATGCAAGACACAACGAGGTCAATGACATCATCAAGAGGAGCCTTGTCTTAGCTCAGTGCCCAGTGGAGAGAGAACCTCGCATCCTAGGAGGCCAAAACCCAGATGATCCCGCACTTTGCCAAGGTGGCATCACAATATACCCTTGGAAGAGGGGCAAACAGTTGGTGTGGTACTACACATGTGTATCTATCCACCCTGGCTGACACCTATGTACGCTTTGGTGCTGATCAAGCAGGTGTGGCGGCCAACCACAGGGAAACAGCAAAATCAATCAAGTACAGGTGACTGGAAGGTCAATACACCTTTGCTCCCATAGCCTCTGAGACACATGGCCCCTGGGGTAGGAGTGCCTTGGGATTCCTCAAAGAATTGGGTTCCAGGCTCATTGGCATCACCAGAGGCCCAAGGGCTGCCAGTTTCCTATTTCAGCTCCTCAGTGTGGCGATCCAGAGGGGAAACGCCTGCTGTGTCCTCGGTTCCTTTCCGGAAATGGAGGAATTCCATGAGGTCCATAACCTATAAACCCATTGTAATAACTAATGTAAATCTTGTAACTTTTAAATATCTAATAAAAACACAACAAAAGACAAAAGGAGGGGGTGGTAGGAGAAAAGCACACACAAATTGTATTGGAGGAGACCTAAAGATTCCCTCTAATGCATTATGTGTGATTTCCTCTGAGGCTAAGGGTCCCCTTCTTCCAGCCAGAGGTGGTACCCCCTTCCATAAAAAAAAATTATATATAATATAATATTTATTTTCACATTCACAGGTTTCATATCCCTAATAAAAAGAATTGCCCGAAACGCTATGCGTATTAGTGGCTTTAGGTATTGTATGTACTAGCTCTATCTATATATCCAACAGTATGTTTGTAACTCTGCATCTATGTATGTACTTATCCTAAATAAAAATATTATTATTATTATTAATTATACAGTATATACAAGTATAATTACTGTAATTGGATAAAATAAACTTTACAAATTATACAAATTATTTACTAAATTAGTATAGTACAACACATGATAAAATTACATTAGATTACAGAAATTGTAATTTTAGGATGTTTGTACAGTACTTGGTGTTCATAAACAAAACTATTATAAACAGTGTAAATATATAACATTGGTGTGGCACATGCTTGAATAGCAAATACTGTATCTTAGATTTGTCATTCATATTCATATTCTATGTTTCAACAGATGCTAGTTATGTGAAAATATCTTTCTCTAAAAAATTAATACGCAAATTCATTTATGAACTATTACTACATACGTTTTTTGTAAATAATTATTATATTTTTTTGTAATGGTACTTTGCAATTTGCATATAAGTATACTATGTACATAACTATACAATGATGTACAGTATTATCAACGTGTGCAATTTTGTAAACTCGTGAAATTTTGCTATATAATTATATTGTCCTGTTTTTAATGTTCAGTAGCTCAGTTCAATAGCTTCACCGCATGTTACTGTCCTTCTCTTCTCTTCACATGTTACTGGCTTCTTCACTTCACAACATGTTACTGTCCTCTTCCCTTCACCACATGTTACTGTTCTTCTCTTCCCTTCACCACATGTTACTGGCCTTCTCTTCCCTTCACCACATGTTACTGTTCTTCTCTTCCCTTCACCACATGTTACTGGCCTTCTCTTCCCTTCACCACATGTTACTGTTCTTCTCTTCCCTTCACCACATGTTATTGTCCTTCTCTTCCTTTCACCACATGTGACTGTTCGACTCTTCCCTTCACCACATGTTACTGTAATCTTTTCCCTTCAACTGTTAATACTTCTGAAGTAACAGTTTAAGCACTGGTTAAAGAGCTCCACATGCTTGTCTGGTTATAATACAACTGAACACAGTAACCACTTGCCAACATGAATGAACAGGAATCCTAGTGGTAAAGTAGAAGGAATTAAAATATGTGAATACAAATAGGGAAACAGTACCAATATTCAATGACATGGCAACAACTGAATATTTAAAATATTCTGCTGTGGAAGTTGTAGTTGAAGATGCAGATCATCAATGGAATTAATATTATTTACCGTTTCTTCCATTTAAGAAACAATACTACTAAACTGTACTATCCAACTTCTAAGTACTAAAACTGTACTATTGAACTTTTTACTGCTTCAGCACTTAATTTCTATTTAGACCCCTTAGACATTTTTGTATATTTTGTGAATTTAATGACTAAAATTTGTATATTGTGTCAATAAATTGAAAACAATAAAAGTATTCTTGTTTATTGTTCTTTGACTACCATTGACTGATTTTGTTAAGAGCAGTAACTAAATTAGATCCTTGTGATATGGGAATATTAGATTAACTTGTAGCTAGTTTTTATCTACATTGTGTAATCTTTCATATAGAATAGGGTAGCAGCACATTGTTGTATATACCTAAGTTTGTTAATAAAAACAAAAATCTAATACCTGTGTTCTTATCTCACAGGATGGTTAGTCATACATGGAAGTGGGAGAAAATACTCGACTGTGAATAATATATATATGTGAATAATTCACATATACCCCCCTATCTACAACAATGTTTAGAAGCTGTGACTTATCCTCCCACAGTATATTCTACAAGGAATGTACTCTCACTGTCTACTCCGAATTTGGACTGTCAGGGCACATATGAGCCACAAAGACATTAGAAATAATTTTTTTAGTGTAGTTAACAAATGGATGTACTAAGCAGTGATGTGGTGGAGAGAGACTCCATACACAGTTTCAAATGTAGATATGATAGAGCCCGTTGGCTCTGAATCTGTACACCAGTTGATTGACAGTTGAGAGGCGGGACCAAAGAGCCAAAATTCAACCCCCGCAAGCACAACTACTCGATGAGTACAGACATCGAGTTCCTCTTCATATTATGAAGAGATGGCATACAACTTGATTATTTACTATGTTGGATAAAGGTGGTGCTTAAGATGGCTCCACGAGCGGCCATCTCTCATCCTATTACTATATAAGTGGAGGGATACAGGCATCTATCAACAACCTCTTATGTTTCAGGGTTTTCATCTTCATCTTGATGCTACGTGCAGTTGGATTTTCTTTCTGGTGGTACGTGCAGTCAGGTTTTCTTTCTGATGGTATGTGCAGTCAGGGTTTTCTCTTCTTGATGGTACGTGCAGTCAGGGTTTTCTTCTTCTTGATGGTACGTGCAGTCAGGGTTTTCTTCTTCTTGATGCTACGTGCAGTCAGGGTTTTCTTCTTCTTTGGTACGTGCAGTCAGGGTTTTCTTCTTCTGCTTGATGGTACATGCAGTTAGGGATTTTCTTCAACTTGATGGTACGTGCAGTCAGGGTTTTTCTTCTGCTTCTTGATGTACGTGCAGTCAGGGTTTCTTCTGCTTCTTGATGGTATATGCAGNTTACTTGTATTAGTATATGAAAGAACTCGTGTGTCATTTAGCAAGCCTGACAAATAAATCAATAAATGTTGAACGGCTGTCTGTCTCAGCTGACACCTCACTCTTACATTAATAAAAAAAATCGATGAACTCGACTGTAGTCCTAGAAGCCTTTTGGAACGGTAACAAGCTTCAGACTTTAAAATTTGGACAACCCTGGCCTCAAACTACCACCCAGTTAGCTTATTAGTAGTTGTGAACAATCTTCCCGAAGCTATTATAGCAACTACACTCGTAACCATCATGGAAAATATGGAATAATGTAAAAAGTGATAAAGTAAGGGTTCACCATAGGGAGATCTTGCCTTATTCTTGTTAAGCTTGGCGTCTTCTTTTGACAGTTTTGTTAAGTGTATTTAATGTAGTTGATAACGGTTATGTTTATATATATATATATATATATATATATATATATATATATATATATATATATATATATATATATATATATATATATATATATAATTATATATTATTATAAATTATATATATATATAATTGAGCAGGGTTTTTAACATCGTTCTGTTTGTGAACGATGATAAGGAAATTCGACGATAAGGAAAATTGAAGCGCATAACAACTGAAACGAAATAATAAATTACATTGTAGCATAGTTGGTAAGTATGAAACAAGGATTTAGCATAAATTGGGCAAAATTTAATTTAAGAATGATAATAAGCGGTATACCTAAAGGTTCTGTTTTGGCACTTTTGTTATTCATAAATGATATAGGTACAGTATAATCAGCACTATAAAAAAATTGTAAACAATACTAAATTGGTAGTATTATAATTTAATAAAAATCGTGACTTTTTTATTAGGCTTTAAGTTTTGAAAAAATGATCACTTGTTTAATGTAGAAAATATCAATATATAAGCTTAGAAATAAAAGTACCACTCGAGATTAATCTAGCAATGTAGGTATTCGGGAATTACGAACGTGAAAAGTATTAAATTATAATGAATAAAATAATACCCAACACTGACAGTAGTATGTAAGAATAAGTACTGAAACCTACTAGGTAGGCTATGGATAATCTGCTAGATTTGTTAAATAATAATACAAATATTAGCTATACTGGTACAATATATTGCTCTAGGTCTAGAGATTCCACTTGGATTATTCCGTGCAGGTATGATAACCATGCTATATAATAGATATAAATATAAAATATTCGTAGACATTGGCACATGTGGTACAGAAATGACCAAGGAGGATGAAAATGTTAAAACCCAAATAACAGTAAGGCTCAAAATCATTGAAATGTCCTTTTTGGAAGACGTAATTTATTGGGTTATATGACGGAAGTGTATACATGTATGACTCATAAAGGCGTTACAAATAGGGTTCTGGAAATATCACCCATTTCTCAGGTCTCGGTGATTATGCTGAGAAATCAACAGACAATATAATGGCAGAACAGTTACAAGTTAATATAGATTTAATAAATTTGGATTTATAAAAGGTACACATAAAAGGTGGTTTGGCTGTAGAGTAACCTTCCTGCCACAAGTAAACAAAGAAAGATACATGTAAATAAAACAGGAGCTGTGAATATAAATATAGTAGTAACAATATATGTAAATACATGGAAGGAAGGAACAGTGTGTATAAATAATGAAAGGCGCACATGAAAACAACAATAGGACCGAGTATTGAAGCAAACAAAAGGTGTTAAAAATAGCCGCACCCAAAATATTGGCTCAAGGCGACGAAAATATTGAATATCATTTACATTTATTATTTTTCATTTTGTATTTTTTTTATCTCGTAAGGAAAGTTTAAAATTTTTAGCATGTTTTAAGCTACATACGACTCGTGAGAAGTTACTGTTTTAATGTTCTGTTTTTACAATTGTCGGTGCAGCTTACTAAGAAATCGAGACCCCAAAATGGATAAATAAGCGCACTCAAAATTTACATAATTTCTATCCCGAGTCATCTCTCAGAAGCGCTCTTTAATTTCTACTAGCCAGCAATGTTTTAACAACCCCACAGTTTGCCAACGATGACATGTGCTTCGATTTTCAGTGATTTCCAGACCTAATCATGCATTTGGGACATTACAAATGGCTTCGGAATAATCCGTGAGCATGATATTTACAGGGAGATCGTGATCCATGTTATAACTATTTTCAGTAATGCAAGTTTTTAGCACTATTTTATCTTGTCTGTATTATAATGCCTTGATGAGATTATACGTTATTAGATGATGGGTAGTATAATATTTCAGTAGGCCTATAAGGTCTCGTAGACATATTCTCAAAGTTTTTTCAGATGCGAGAGACTAAATTTAGCATGCTGTTATCTTTACCATTTGAGAATATGAAAAGATTAATAGTATTGGGCATTTCAGTGTTCCATGAATTTTCTCGTTAATAGTTTTAGTGACACATACCATATATAATTTGCAACTTTTTTGTCATTATGGGATAATACTTCATAAACTCGTGGTAGGCTACTTAGGTCTTTTACTTGGGCTGTCTCCCTGATTGTTTTACCCGTTATTGATACCATATATCGTTAAGTGTATTTTTAGTTTCTGCTTCAAATATCTCCGAAACTAATGTGTCTTAAAGATATTCCTGTGTGAATAATTGATGCCAAATATTAATTTAAAACATCAGCTTCAACTTACCTCTTTTAGCATGATTGTCTTCAACCCTTAAGCACATGCAGATTTTTTGCACTTGTAGTGAGTGCACAAATTGGCTTGGTATCTTTCTCAATATTGACTTATTCACTAATATTAAAATATTATAATAATTCAGCTCGTTCTCACTATTTAACAAGCGTAAAATCTGAAGTGGTTTTATCTAACCAGAAACGTACAAACCCAGGCAGCCTACCGAACATACCGAGGCCAATGTCACATTTAGGTACATCTGCATTTGTGCAGCTACCCTAGACTCTATGAAAGGGAGTACAGTCGTGTCAAAAAACTTCTACGTGATGCTACGTAGCTACGTGATGCTAGGTAGCTACGTGATGCTAAAAATCCCCATCACACAGGATGGTTAGTCATGCAAAGGCATGTGATAAGTAGTCTGCACTGGCAAATTCTAGGTGCATTATGAGGATATGAACGCAAGAGTTAATAAGGTAGCAGTGATACTGAAAGTCCCCATCTCTCAAGATGGTTAGCCATACAGGGCCATATGATCAGTAGCCTTCACTGGCAAGTTTTGGGTGCATTATGAGGAAGGATATCCTCAAGAACACGTGAGTGAATAAAATAATTGCAAAGCTCCAGGTACCTCATGTCAATGGGTCTGAATGGTCTAATAACTGGGTATTCAGTGATGTAGTGTGATAGATCATATCCCAATTCCTGCACACAGAGTTTGCACCTGGAATGCTCAGGATTGGGAGATCCGTCACCTGTAGCTACCTGCCACAGGTATCGGTAACCCAAACTGATCCTGGCAACCACTGTGTCGCACAATCTGGTGGACGTTTTGTGCTGCCCATAAATATAGGTTTCAGATCTGAACAAATCATAGTTTTTTATACTGGTGCTTTCAGATCGTTGAGTCAGTAATTTCTCTCCTATCACACCTTAGTATTACAGCCCCGCTCCTGTGCCAGGTAAATCCACTACGGGCTCACCATAGTCCGTGCTACTTGGAACTTTTTGTTGTGAGTAGCTGAAGCTAAAACAAGAAAAACAACCAGACGGCGTCAATATTACACACCTTATCTCTCTAAGACACAGAGGATCAACATCTCTAAGTGGCGTGGAAGAGAACAGGCAGCCGATGGCTTGTCAAAGGTTCCCTCATTATTCCTGAAGTTTTTATTTTATTTTATTTTATTTTTGAACTGGAGCGCTGCCTTAAGCACAGAGGCTATTTGATGTGTTCATTGCCCTATGGGGAAAAAGCATAGCCTAATAACTTTGATTCAATTGTACTGGTGCAAGACTTCTACGATGTTGCTTTTCCGATATACCTTAACATAAATACGAAATTATTAATATAATAAAGTAGATTAATTTATATATTTTATAGAAAATTGTAATACGGTAAATATTTTTAGTGCTTTTAACAAATTACTAATAAAAGAAACCAATTTATTTTGTCTTATCAGTCAATATACATAAAGTTATATATGAGGTGAACTGCATTATAAATCGTCATACCATTTTCAATTTTGTCAATATTAATAACTCGCCTTGCTTTTGTGTGTAGCGGAGGGTTTGTCTCTCTTAACTGTAGGTTTTTGTGTTATCTTTTTTTATGTATATATCATTGGGATTGTTTGTGACGACTCTCTGTGACTATGTTTGTGTGCCTGACTGGCTTGTGTTACGATTTGTGAGTTTGTCTGGTCTTGTGAGGGTGACTTTGGGTTTGTGTGAGACTTTGTACTCACCTAATTGTGCTTGCGGGGGTTGAGCTTTGGCTCTTTGGTCCCGCCTCTCAATTGTCAATCAACTGGTGTATAGATTCCTGAGCCTACTGGGCTCTATCATATCTACATTTGAAACTGTGTATAGAGTCAGCCTCCACCACATCACTTCCTAGTGCATTCCATTTATTAACTACTCTGACACTGAAAAAATTCTTTCTAACGTCTCTGTGGCTCATCTGGGTACTAAGTTTCCACCTGTGTCCCCTTGTTCGTGTCCCACCCGTGCTGAAGATTTTGTCTTTGTCCACCTTGTCAATTCCCCTGAGAATTTTGTAGGTGGTTATCATGTCTCTCCTTACTCTTCTGTTTTCCAGGGATGTGAGGTTCAGCTCCTTTAGCCTTTCCTCGTAGCTCAATCCTCTCAGTTCCGGGACGAGCCTGGTGGCATACCGCTGAATCTTCTCTAACTTTGTCTTGTGTTTAACTAGGTATGGACTCCAGGCTGGAGCTGCATACTCCAGGATTGGTCTTACATAAGTGGTATACAGGGTTCTGAAAGATTCCTTACACAAGTTTCTAAGGGAAGTTCTTATGTTGGCCAGTCTAGCATATGCCGCTGATGATATTCTTTTGATGTGGGCCTCTGGGGACAGGTTCGGTGTGATATCAACCCCCAGATCTTTCTCTCTATTTGACTCTTGCAGGATTTCACCTCCCAGATGATACCTTGTGTTCAGCCTCCTGCTCCCTTCGCCTAATTTCATGACCTTACACTTTCCTGAGTTGAACTTTAGCAGCCGTTTTCTAGACCATTCCTCCAGTTTATCCAGGTCATCCTGTAGTCTCTGTCTATCTTCATCCGTCTTGATTCTTCTCATAATTTTTGCATCATCAGCAAACATTGAGAGGAATGAGTCTATACCCTCCGGAAGATCGTTCACATATATTAGAAACAGGATGGGTCCAAGTACTGAGCCCTGTGGGACTCCGCTGGTGACATCTCGCCACTCTGATGTCTCCCCCCTCACCGTTACTCGCTGTTTCCTGTTGCTTAAGTACTCCCTTATCCACTGGAGCACCTTCCCTTTTACTCCTGCCTGTTGCTCCAACTTTTTTAACAGCCTTTTATGGGGTACTGTGTCAAAGGCTTTTTGGCAATCCAGGAAAATGCAGTCGGCCCACCCTTCTCTTTCCTGCCTAATTTTTGTTGCCTGGTCATAAAATTCTATTAAACCTGTGAGGCACGATTTACCATCCCTGAACCCATGTTGGTGGTGCGTTACAAAGTTATTTCCCTTTTGTGTATCGGATTGTAGGTTTGTGTGCATGACTGTGGGTTGGTGTGCCTGGCTATTTTTGTGTGAGTAATTGTGGTGTTGTTTGTGTGGCGGATTCAGTACATCACGTGATAACTTTGTCTCTGTAAAGTACTGTTACCTCTCTTCATTGACTAATTAGACCTGAATAATTATTAGTTCTACCTTTATCTAGTTTTGTGCATCTTGATATATACAGTATAGATAATATACTCAATAAATTATAATATAAATCTGTTTATATAGCATTATTATCTTCATCTGGTTTTACATCAAATTTTATGTAATGTTTTACACCAACTTTTTCTAAAGTTTTACATCAACTTAATCTAATGGTTTCTTTTCCAATATCTTATTTTGGATTTATTTTCTGTAAAGATGGTTG
Organism: Procambarus virginalis; assembly: GCA_020271785.1. NCBI lineage: Eukaryota > Metazoa > Arthropoda > Malacostraca > Decapoda > Cambaridae > Procambarus > Procambarus virginalis. The sequence goes on from WNGS01008507.1 coordinate 12,197,792, forward strand.
AAATTATCTCTAAGCTTTTTATAATACTGTTTTTGAGACCTGTGAACCTGTGAGTTCACCTCTTATTTTGCCTTGCCAGTCTGAGGAGAAATTAGTCAATTTCTCACCTGTTCCATAAGAAAATGTGTCCTATGCCCCAAGATAAATGTCTGTGCCTATTTACTGTATGGACAAAGTGTCCCACTTTTACCAGGAGAACTTAATGTTACACATGTCCCAGGAAATGTTACGAGTGCTCTAAAAATAATTAAGTATCCCACCTGTCTCGGAGGGAATATATCAGTGTCCTACCTGCTCCGGTGGTAACACTAATGCCATTGCCTCTCCTGTCCTAGAAGAAATTGAAAAATTAGCTAGTGTTCATTGTAGCTTTTAAGACATTAGTAAATGCCAAACTTTTGGCGAATTACTAGCCTATATACCCGTGAGCATGATTAATATGTTAACGTATCTCCTTTATGGATTTAAAATTCGCTGAAGTCCTCCAGTCTTGCAGTCAAATGTTGTGATTATTTTGTAGAAAAAAGGCTATACTTCCCGAACGAGGTGGGCAGGTAAATGTTGTTGCTATTCTCTTCACACCCCCCGCCCTTGCTACTCAGCCTCTCCACTATCAAAAGGCTATTGTATTAAAATACTGCAAACCAACCTGATAAGTCACAGGTGAATGATCTAATCCGCGATATTCGAACCTCCCGACATCCACTCAGACTCCGTCTGTCACACGCATTAGTGTTCCAGCCTACCCGACCTCCTTCCAGAGACCGTCTCTCACACCCATTCGTGCTCCACCCTTCCCGGCCCCCTTCCAGAGTTTTTCTATCACACCCATTAGTGCTCCAGTCTTCCTGACCCCCTTCCAAATTCCGTCTCACACCCATTAATGTTTCAAACTTTCTGACCGCCTTCCAGACTCCTCTCGCCCTTTATTGTTCCAGGCTTCTCGATCTCTTTCCAGACTCCGTCTCTCTCGTCACCCATGTTCATTTCTGTTCCAGCCTTTCCGACCTCCTCATAGCTCCGACTCTCGCATCCATTAGCGTTCCAGCCATCTCGACCTTCTTCCAGGCTCAAGTGTCCTCACCACCACCACCAGGAGCTGTTCATTCACGTGGGGGTATTGTGAAGGGTCACTATCTTCGTATTCGTCCACTACTCACTTGGCTTCTAGGCCGATTAACTCGAGGGCTGCCGTCGTGCAGGTAGCCCTCAGGCGTCGGGGTGCTCACTCACTGGATAACGGCGAGGACGACGAAGGCGAAGACGAGGGCGACGGACGGCGAATGCATTGATGAAAAAAACGACGATGGAAAAAAAGAGGAAGAAAAACATCAAGAGTGAAGATTAAATGCAGAAGAAATTGGCGGAGAGTATGATCTACTGTTTTGCCAAAGCGCGTGGCTGTTGCAAGGAGAGAATAACTGAAGAATTAGAGATGGAACCAAATGAGAAGCAACAATCACTGAAGTTTGGAAATGCGGTCGGTGTAAGAGTCAATGTTGCATTGACCACACACAGTGCAGGAACCCCTTAGCCAGTTTGACGTTTGATCTTTATTTATTGCCATGACCTTTAGCCTTGTGTAAAGGCCACCTCTCCCCCCCCCCCCTTAAAAAAAATCACTTATTTGAGTCACGTTTGTCCATTGGTGTTCTGCTTCCCTGACCTCCCAGAATTGTAAACGCGCGCGGTAAAGTTTTAGGATCACGCACACACTCAGGAACGCATGCGCGCGCGCGCCCGCGCACGCACACACACACACACACACACACACACACACACACACACACACACAACACACACACACACACACACACACACACACACACACACACACACACACCACACACCTACCTCACGTCGCTGGAAGACACAAGCGTTCAGAAGACGTACTGATTATGACGTACGTACTAAGACGTACTAAGACGATGATTACTACGTACAAAATTATCAGGGGGAAGTGACAGGGTAGATAAAGACATTATTTACCACAGGGTACTCGAACAAGGGGACACAGGTGGGAACTGAGTAGCCACATGAGCCACAGGGACGTTAGAAAGAACTTTTCAGTGTCAAGAGTAGTTAACAGATGGAATGCATTAGGTAGTGATGTGGAGAAGAGACAGACTCCATACACAGTTTCAAATGTACATATGAAAGAGCCCAATAGACTCAGGAACCTGTTTACCAGTTGAATGACAGTTGAGAGGCGGGACCAAAGAGCCGAAGCTCAATCCCCGCAAGCATAATTAGGTGAGTACACACACACACACACACACACACACACACACACACACACACACACACACACACACACACACACACACACACACACACACACACGGCGAGTGGACAGCGCTCGAAGATCGTAGCTCTAAGGGGCAGGGTTTGATTCCCGGCCGAGGCAGAAACAAATGGGCAGTTTCTTTCACCTGATGCCCTGTTCACCCAGCAGTAAATAGGTACCTGGGAGTTTGACAGCTACTACGGGCTGCTTCTTGGGGTGTGTGTGTGTATTAGAAAGAAATATGATATTTCGGGATGAAGTACATTTGACAACCAACGGTTAGAAAGACGGGATCCAAGAGTTAACAGCTGCATTCTGCAGGCACAAATAGTAAATACACACGCGCAAGCACAATTAGATGAGAACACACATATATTAGTAACAGGTTTGATACCCGCGACAAGACATACAAGCATCGGACAACTTTTTCTTTTAGTTGATGCCTCTGTTCACCTAGCAGTACATAGGTAGCCCACAACGGGAGATGGTCAGTAGTTCTGTCAAGTATACATTAGCTGAATAACATTACCAGCCTATGCCATAATGACCACCGTGGTGTGTCTCCTTCAGAAACTTGCACAAAAGAGGATCGCTTTCGGAAATCTCAACAAGTAACAAGTATGAAAAATGTACACTACTGACATGGGACTAAACTTTTGTTTAACGAATTACCTCATTCCACCTGTTTTGAGCCACAGAGTCAGTATCCGGTATTGCTTGTGTTTCGGTGTCCACGAGCACTGTGGAATATGCAGACGAAAATGAGCACAGGCGAGTACATCGACACTTCTGGTGAATAGGCTGTGGCCAACGTTTTTTCACGCTAGGCTACCTGAAGCCAGGTGAGACAACACCTTAATGTTCGTCTTGTAACAAGTCTTGTCCTAATATTTCCAGTAGTGTTCACTGATACTTAAATGTGGCTTTAGTGTTTTTGCCGAGATGCCGTCAGCGTTGTGGGCTCCACCTTCTGAGTGATATATAGTCAAACAGGCTTAGCGCTTTCTGTCATCTTGCCTCCCTCTCCTTGTGAGAGAAAAGGGATGTGCAGGTATTTATCCTTGAACAGATTATTTAGTTAGCGTGGTCTTGGTCACCAGGCTGTGGTATCTCAGGGACACAACATTGTTCCTCGTTACTTTGTGTGTGTTAAACTTAAGAGATGTATATAGAGGTGGGGTTTATTGCTCTTACAGAGTCCCATACATCCATTCGACATGTTTCGTCTTGCTCAAATAGTAACTTCATAGAGCAGCAGCTCTCATGTCTGTAAGCAGACTCACTACGGGCTCACCATAGCCCCGTGCTACTTGGAACTTTGTTCCAGGTAGCGAGTCTTAACAACAACAACTGTAAGCAGAGCAAGACAGATCTCCATCTCTTGTACTGTTGACAGTATTTATCCAGGACAAGTAGGCGTGATGGAGCCTGGTAAACGAGTTCTATTATCTCTTCCCCATCACTGCACACTTTCATGCGGCCTCCTTCAAGCTAGCGCATTCTTTTTTTAAGCAACTCTCACTCTCGGACAGTTTTTCCTTGAATGTTTAATTTAATTTATGCATCATTATATTGTTTATGTTTGACTTGTACACGTTGTCAAGAACACATACATGACTAAGCATTATTAAATTTCCTGATATTCTGGCTGCGCAAGAGATAGCTATTGTCTCTTATATAAAGCCCGCTGTTATTGAGGCGCAGAATAGTGTTTCCCTGCAATTAGCACTTTGTGTTCTCCCCCGGGAGCTGTGAGGCGCGGATAGTGGTGTCTGTGAGGCGGTGGTCCACCCCTGCTGACTCATACACCTTCATCACCTCACACATCCCTAGTGTCTCTTATTAGTGTCTCGCCTTCCTCTCACAACTTTTATGACCCATATTAATGTCGCCTTGTTGTCACACTTCATGGTTCTCTTATTACTGTCACCTTAGCCGCTCTTCAGTCTCTAGTTTGCCTAATGAGTTCCTCACCCAACTCCTTTAGGAACTTAAGTGCACATTTACCCCAGGCGCCGAGGGTCTCAGAGCCTATTGGCACGAACCTGTAACAACGTTCTAGGTCCCTGTACTTGTTCGTTTTCTGGGTCTGCATGAAGGTGGCTGCCCCGCCTCCCTCAGCTGTGCTGTAAGGTAGATAGGTATCAGCCAATGTAGACGCACATGTGTAGTCCCACACGACCTGTTTACCTTCCCTCCATGGCTGCAGGGTGACTCCATCTGGGCGTTTGTGATCGTTGTCAGGTCTGCACAACTAAGGTTCCCTTTGTACTAAACTCCCATCAGTAGCAAAAACTTCTCTTGATAATGTCATTGACTGCTTGATGTCTGGGACTCTTTTCTTGTGGCTTACGACAGCAGAACTATTCGCATACTTTGTGTCATTATATAATGGAATGTGAAAAAAATCGCGGAATTTAGAGATAACACCATCAATAGTGTCCAAGAAATGTGTAAGTACTTCATTCATAGTGATGTGCTGCCCGAAATCTTAGCGAAGTATCCAAAATTTGCTTACTGTAAGTAATGCATGCACATGACAGTAAAGCTGCCGCCCAGTTGGGTGGGTGTGGAGCAAGACTAGTAACTGTGTGGCTCACCATAGATGTAAAGTGCCTTGTATAGTGACTGTTGTGAGCCTCTTGTTGAATCATTTGTGACACAAAAGATTATTGATGTGTGTATTTGTGTGGGTGATTAAATATGTATGTGTATGTATATATGTTTACGTATATATATATGTACATGTATGTATGAGTATGTGTACATGTATATATAACATTAATAATTTTGTAATTAGCGTCAAAATATTGTTATTTGCTTAGCTAAACGAACTAGAGGGTTCAGTTCCTGAACCGATTATGTGCCTCTGTAATCCTTTACACCACCGCCCACGGGATGGGTATGGGGTGCATAATAAAGAAAGAAATTGAGTTACGACAGATAAGACCATGGGTACCATATTGGTCTGCCGAGGCGTAGCCGCAGTTATACCAATGTTTGGTGGAGGTAGGGGCGGCAAGGCGCAGAGTAACACCAATACTTAGGTCCCGATGGTCCAGGCGGGTGCCCAAGGCGGAATTAGTGATAGCCAACAGGAAGTCCCTGACATGGGGAGCTTGCACAACTAGGAGGCGTGCTTTGTCCTTCCCAGACGCTGCCTCCGGCAATGTTGTGGCAATGTTCTCCACTATGGGGCTATCCCATTTGGCCTGTTTGTAGAAGTTTGGCAAAGTTGGTGAAGTTGAGAGGTGGCAAGATTGACCCACTGGCCGGCTCCGTCCGGGAATTTGGGATCATAAATCCCAATGGAGTCTCTTCGGTATTCTGGTAGTATTTCATTCACTAATTCACCAGTAGCACTGGTCGAGGATAAGAATGCCGGCAGTGGTAACTGTATTGCCTTGCGAATACCTATACCACCGAGTTTAACTGGGAGCGTTGCTTGGTCACATTGGTCATCTTTCAAGGAGAGATTTAACACTTTCATTGTTATTAGTTTTAGGAGAGTGTCATATTCTGTTAATTTTGAATAACCTCCTTATGTCGAAGGAGGGAGCACACCTTAGAAAATAGGTAAGCCTGGGCAAAGCCAGGCACATTGTGAGGAGTACAAAGCATCGTGGGCATAAAAGCCCCTATTCTTTCCTCCATCCTCCTCAGGTCGTTCAGCTTTTATTCAAGGACTACCTCAATGGCGCGGGGCCCAGAGGTGCCCCTAGCAGCACACTGTTGGTGGGAGCGATCACTGGGGCTCCTGGCAACACAGTTCTTATTGTATCTATGAGTGGCTAGATGAAATGATTTCGCACTTTGATGGATTTAGGGTGAGTCTTAACTCCTCTCCCTTAGATTTCACCAGCTGTAGATCTCCTAGCAGGGACTCCCGTGTCCCTGCTAGGGTGCCATCGTCCAGGAACCAGATGTTGAGTTCGCTGGTCACCCTACTGGTGACCTCTTTAGCTGCCATGCAGAAAAGGAAAGGGACAAGTGGGTCTCCCTGCTGGACACCTTCTGCGGAAACAACTTCATGTTCCGCAAACAACAGTGTCGATTCCCTACTGTACCCTGCTGAAACGAAGAGAAGTAGACAAGGAAAGCTGGTTCAAACTGCTTTCAGTACCACGTCCCTTTTTACCTGGTTAAAAGCATTTGTAAAATCTAGTTTAATTACTGTCTTATTTTCTGGGAGCTTTTTTATTTTATTGTTATTTTCTACCACAGACGTGGCCACACATTTACAATGCTAAACAGCAAATATACATTTTTTTCTGTCCTCCATGGATAGGCTTAGAGATCTGTTAAACATATAGTTCAGGGATTTATTGAACAATCAACCACAGAAGGTGATTGTAGTGTTTTTAAAATGCTAAGCTAACCCACATACATAAATACATAGATACGCAGATTTACGTCTACTCTACATAAAGTGTTCCATGTGGGAGGTGCTTATATTGATGTTATATCGTTATCGATATGTTATATGTTCGATATAGGTGCTCATATCGTTAGGTTCGATGTTCGATTCAGGGAGGTGCCATACCCACCCCATACCCATCCTTCACAGAATGGATATGGGGTGAAATATAAATGAATTACTGTATACTAAAACAGATATTCAATTCTTTCTTTATTGTGCACCCCATACCCATCACGTGGGCGGCGGTAGAAAGGGTTACAGAGGCACATAATGGGTTCAGGATCTGAATTACATTTAGCTAAGCAAGTGTTGATAATCTTTTGAAGCTAGTTACACAGTTGTTAATGTTATATACACATGTATATATGCGTGCGAACAAGCCTGAATGGTCCCCAGGACTATATGCGAATGAAAACTCACACCCCAAAAGTGAGTGTGAGTTGGGGTGAGTTGGAGTTTCTTGGGGTGTGAGTTTTCATTCGCATATAGTCCTGGGGACCATTCAGGCTTGTTCGCATTTGTGTTCCTCACGTGTTGCCCCAAAAAATGAGGTGATTTGATAAAATGCTATGCCCAAGATTACCATCCGAGTGCCGGCGGGGAAGTGGTTCATATAGCCTCGGCTATCACTTCCTTTTGTCCGGTCGTGATGGTCAAGTGGTTTAAGGCGTCCCTGTACATACCAGTTGCATTGCTCCTGGGAGTATGGGTTCGAGTCCGATTTCCTTTCATCTGATGCATCTGT
>WNGS01008507.1:12210745-12238779 GCA_020271785.1 Procambarus virginalis
TCATCTAGCTGTAAATAGGTACTAGAAAACTTGGAAATTAGTCAACTGATGTGGAGTTGCATCTTGGGGAGGGTCAGTAGTTCAACCTTGGGGGGGGGGGGGGAGGGACTTCAATATCACCCTAACGTATATACATACACAGGCTGCCTGTCCCCCCGGCAAAACGATTTAAAACGAATTATTATACACTCGTGTAACTAGTCTCACCTATTTGTGCCTGCTTCACGTGCTTGTCTGACGCAATGGCTCCTGACTTAACTCCCCATTAGGCCTACCTGCCAGTGTTATGCTAGAATACACTTTCCACCAACTCTATGGCTCTTCTGTGTATAGAGCTTCCACCCATATCGTCTTGCTATTCACTGTGAACATCTCTTCTTTTTCCATCCTGTCAATCCATATCAGTATTTTGTATGTCTCTAGCATGTCTTCTTCGACAGATTAATCTGCTTCCTTTAAACCATGAATTATCACTATCAGCTTCCTCTGGAATTCCTTGTTTGCGTAATGTATTACACTTGTCACCAGCAACACTTAATGCTACATCTGATACTGATACCTGATACTAACTTACTTTCATTTTTTTGTTTTTTCAAAGTGAAGCTGTTTTCTTTATTCTCACATATAGGAAATATGTGAGAATATTTTCAATCTCTTTCTCTAATTTATTCAGTTTAATCAGATCGCCCTCCTCACACACTCTGATCTCACCCTCCCTGACTCTCTAGCTTTCAAATTGGCTGACATTATTTTCTAGTAATTTTAATATTGATTCCACTCTGTAACCTTCTTAATATAGTCTTTCTGGTAAGGCTCACGTCTGTGTCTGTGTTCCATCTCGTTTATTCCTGACATCTCTGCGGTCCATCTGTGTCTCCAGCTTCCACCCGTGTTCTCTGGTCCTTCCTTTTTCTCTTGTTGAACATTGTCTCTTTGTCCACCCTCTGTTAATGCTCCTCAGTATCATGTACGTCGTTATCATCTCCCCGCTGAAACTCCTTTCTTCCAATGTGGTGAGTTTGAGCCCACTCAGCCTTGCATTGAAGACAAGTCCTATTAGCACTAGAACTAGTTAGCCTCATATCTCTGTACATTTTTCTTCAGGTGCCAGCGTTGCACATTCAAGAGGTGGTCTTACATAGGGTATATATATGCTGAAAGCCTCTTTATTTAGAGTCCCTGATGGTTATTCTGATATTTGCCAGTTTGGCGTATGCCGTAGACGTTAATTTGTGCATGTACTCCTTAGGTGAGCAAACTGTGTGTGTGTGTGTGTGTGTGTGTGTGTGTGTGTGTGTGTGTGTGTGTGTGTGTGTGTGTGTGTGTGTGTGTGTGTGTATGTGTATGGCAGGGGGGGGGGAGGGGATGGAGGCGGGGGTGGGGAGAGAAAGTCAGGGAGGGAGCTGAAGGACAGGTGAAGGGACCTGTATTACGCCGTGGAAGGACATGTGCGCATCTTATGCCTGGCTCACACACACACACACACACACACACACACACACACACACACACACACACACACACACACACACACACACACACACACACACACACCAGATAGGAAGAAGAGAACAAACACATAGGCAGGAGAATGAGGTGTAGCATTGCTGGTTAAAGATAATTTGAACTTTGAGACCATTATTACGAAGGTGGCTGGAGTAGTAGCCACCGTGCAGGCCAGGGATCTCAGCAGAGGGTGGAGAGAAAGTGGTGGTCATAGATCATTCCCCTCTCTACAACCCTCAGGAAATAACAGAACCAACTTCTGAAAGCAAAGCTGTTAATCCTAGGGGACTTAACCATAGAAGAACAGATACAATAGGTCTATGGGAGAGAAGATGTGGAGAATCCATATTTTTTCTGCGTATGAACAACGACGAATAGACAGGATTGACGTTTTTTGGAGTGTCAGAAAGCTTAAGACACTGTTCTCCACGTGAGACTAATGCTCAAGATGGAGAAATAAGCAGGAGTCGATCAAAGGAGAGGTGCTCTAGTGGATAGGGGAGAAACTAAGTAAAATAAGAGAATGACAGTGATGTAAGAGTGACCAGAGTGATGGGATATTTCCACCAGGGTTCGAAAAGGCTCAATACAGTTCGTATCTTGGTCTTACTGTTATTGTTTGTTGATGATACAAGACTTATACAGAATGTAATTACAGAGGAAGACTGCAAGGAACTACAGGAAGATCTGAACAGACCTGTTCAGGTTCTTGTATACCAGAATGGTATAACAAATGACCACTAGAGTTCATCAGCAAGTGGAAAATAATGAAGGTGGGTGGTAAGAACAGGAGGCTGACATATGGCAACAAACAGGAGAGGGAAAATGATCTCGTGGTTGACATCATACTGGAGATGTCTCCGGAAGCCCAGGCCAGGTGGATACCGTGAGTGGCGGCGTGTGTAAGTTTCCCATAACATAACAACTACCTTTATAAATGTAAACAATGAGTCGTTCAGAACCTTCTGTATCACATATGTCAGAGCAGCTCTGAGTTTTGCGGCACTAGGCTGGAATCTTAACGCGTTAAGTAATAAAATGAAGCCGGAGACGTTATTTAAGTATGTCACCAAATTACGAAGTTGTGGAGTATAAATTACGAGGTAAGATTAAAAGAAATAAACCTCACGTCGCTGGAATAGAGAAAAACATGACCACCATATACAAAATACTCATAGGACCTGACAACTCAGGCAAGGGCAAATTCATTAACACGGGTGATACACAAACAAGAAGAGACAGGCGAACACGTAACACACGAATGAGCCACAGAGACATTATAAGTAATTATTCAGTGTCTGAGCACTTAAAAACGGGATGCAATACAAAGCAAAGTGGTGGAGGCCAATTTTATACACATCTTCAAGTGTAGATGTGGCAGTGTCCAGAGAGCTGGAGAACATGTCATCTCTGGATTAAATGTTGAGAAACGGGACCAAAGACCTGAAGATCCACTCCATGAAGCATGCACAACTGCTCAAGTAAAACTAGGTAAGTAAAGTTCAAGTGTTCACGAGTCAATAAATACATGGACCTGAATTCCCACAGACTGAGAGAAACAGGAAGTCTTATCTCCATCATTAAGTGGGATATCTGTGTATCAGTTGGGCTTTACGACCAGCCCATGAGGATGTGGTTATACTCTCAATACTGACTTAAACCGAATTTAAAATAACGCAGCTGATAAGGAAAATCTTTAAAAACATCCTGACACTATATGTTACCACAGAAAAGAGGTGCTATAAGAACACTGAATAAAAAATTATCTTTGGACTCCGGACCACTGTAAGTTGTCACTCAATATTTGAAAATATCTATTGAGGGAAGGGAAAAAGAGATCAAGTAGACTAGCATACTCTCAAGTGGATTACCATAAAATCAAAGAAAGTCATCGTAACAATACCATTGGAAACGAAACTCACAGATTAAATAACAATAATTTATGGACTTTCCAATACGGACACACAGGTATCAGTAACGCTTTGCGCTGCCTGTAAGAGGCAAAGCATCAAAGCACAACAAGAACACATGAAGGACCAAGAGTGCATGGAAAAAATACAAAGGAAATATAATACAAATGAACCACAACATTTACAAAAGAGCGTGGAGTAAGTATGTAAGAATTTTTAGTGAGGAGTTTGAAAATGACGCAGCATTCAAGCCAAATGCCAACCAAAACTCTCAAGCGTCTGTACATAACAAAAACTCAGTGTAAACAAAAAAGAGGATAACACATTCGAAAGTACATAGTACGTACATGGATAGCACATTCAGGTACTAGACGAGAGGGTTCCAGGACTTTTTCAAATTTTAACCTGAACTGCCAATGACCCCAGACGGGCAGACACCTCCCGGTGAGAGACTGATAGAAACAAAAGTGTCTCCAAAGGAAATGTGGAAATAACTGATTGACAAAGATTTGAGGAAAACTGCAGGACCAGGCGAAATCTCACAATGATTACTGAAAGAGATACTAGTCCATTGACTATACCTCTTCCTACTCTCGAAATCATTGCAAAAGACTGAATTGGCACAGAAATATTGTAAACAGAAGACAAAAGTCACTGAGCTAAATACTTATAATAACGTTTAATACAAATGGGAAATTACCAAGATAACAAATGTTTAGAGGTATATATGACAAGCAGGAGAAGAGTCATAAGATTGTCTTTCTCGGCTGTCAGGGCATTTGAAATATCACGCAGAACTGACTCCTGTACAAGATCGCGAGCGATGCTCGTTTATCTGAAAAAAATGTACGGGTCGGGCAGTCAGGAGCGCCCCCCCCCCCGCAAGGCCTGGTACTAGAAATGCTATTTTGAATATATTCCAGCAACCAAACTGAAAATTTGATCAATCACATTTATTTTATGAGGATAATGGGTATCACCCACGTGATACCACATATAAAGCTGTAGCCTTCAACACCCAGAGGGAACTAGACACCCCTCCCAAGGAAATGAGACCCCCCCTAATGGAAACGAGACCCTTAAGGGATCTACCTTACCACGCTGGAGGAAAGAAGGAACACAGGGATGTGTTAATAAAATACAAAATACTATAAAGAATGTAGAATGTAGATACAGAAGCGATGCTCAAAATGAGAAACAATAGAACTAGTGGTCACTGTTGAATCTCAGGAACACAATTGATCCGTAGAAAGGTCAGGAAGAATTTCTACAGTTTAAGAGATTCAAACAAATGGAACGGATTAGGAGAGATTATTTGTGAAACTTAATACACAGCAGTTTCCGAAGGATATAAGAACAAAGACATAAGTAGAGTTATTACAATAATCGTCCTCTATAAGTACATAAAGGCACGTACTATCACGCCAAAATTAAAAGAATGCACCATACTCGAAATACACGTGTTGTTGTGTTGTGCAAAGTGATACAATGGGACAGTGGTCGTAGGCTTCAAACTGATGGTTGTGATAGACACTTGTAGCCTACACTATGGCTTGTATGGCGCTGTGAGCTGCCTGAGTCAAGCCGCCCCCAACAGCCGTCACTGAACCCTACATATACATGATACCGCTTACCATGTGCCCACTTAAAAAGTGAAAACATTTCCCTTATATTCCCTTACGTTTAATTTCATAATAAAACTTTTTTTTTAATTTGAGCCAAAACTAACTTAACATCCTAACCTAACCTAAACATGCCTATATTTCCCCAATGCTGTGTAACGTAGGTAAAACTGGACGTACTTAAAAATATTAAGTTTGAAAGAAATATTTAAAAATATACAAGATCTCTCTAACTCTTAGGCAAAATAGTCGTGCTTGCTAGGCCCAGATAAATACAGTATATATATATATATATATATATATATATATATATATATATATATATATATATATATATATATATATATATATATCACAAAGAAATCACAATGGTGTGATATATCAATGTGAAAATCATTTTGGACAATGGGGTGACTTGAACCGGCGTTCTGGTGATTCCCAGACACGTGGCTTAACCCATTTGGTCACGATAAAACAAAAGTCAACAACCCCAGAACTCGACTGAATTTATTGGGTGGTTCTGGAGGCCCCAACTGGTACTCGACCAGGATTTTACAGTTGGTCTGCCTACACTCTGGCCTATGGGTAATGGTGTTACGTCCTTACGCCTCTCCTTCAGATCACAAAGAAATCACAATGGTGTGCAGAACTTGTGCCCAACCGTAAAATCCTGGTTGGGTACCAGTTCGGGCCTCCAGAGCCTCCCAGTGAATTCAGTCGAATACCGGATTGCTTGGCTTTTGTCCTATCATGGCCGAGTAGGTTAAGGCAGGTGTCTGGGAATCATCAGAACGCCGATTCAAGTCACCCCATTGCCGCAAAATGATTTGATCAACCATTCCTACAATGATTGTCAGTGGAGCCAAGCCACTCTTCCAGTCAAGCTCGGTGGCTTTGGCATCCGCACTACCACCTAAATTGCTGTCCCAACTTCCTATCTACTCCTCGTCATCGGATGACCTGGTCAAGGAGATGCTACGAGCCAACCTAAGGGACTCAGCGGGGACACATGAGGGACCTTGGCAGACCCAACACTCTGACCAACCCAACTGAAAGCCAACAAACAATTCAGCTGAAACAGCCCCATCGTTGACAAAGAAGTCACAACTCTGCTGAAGGTAGCAACAACCTCTAATGATTGTGCCTACCTCACAGCTGTGCGGACTCCCCATGCAAGGGACTTCCTTCTGGCAGTCCCTGTCAGTGACAGGCATACGTCTTGATCAGTAGCAGCTCCGTGTTGCAGTCGCCCTCCACTTGCTGCCTCAATCCACACTGTATATAAGTGTATTTCAGCAAGGCAAATACAGACGAATATGGATTGCATGACATACACTGCGGAAAATCATGGGGTTGGCACTCAAGACACGATGAACTCAACGACATTATTAAGAAGAGCCAATTGCCTCTGTCCAATGTCAGCAGAGAGAGAGAGAGAGAGAGAGAGAGACGAGGAGAGATGAAGGAGAGATGAGAGCGAGATGAGGAGAGAGAGAGAGAGATGAGAGGAGAGAGATGAGAGAGAGAGAGACGAGAGAGAGAGAGAGAGAGAGAGAAGACTGACTCAATTTAAGAACCGTAAATCTGCTGGCTTTGCTGGTTGTTGACCAGGTAGAATCACAATACGCCCTGGAAAAATGGTAGAAAATTAGCATGGGACTATACCTTCGTATCGTCTTGGCAGCCAGTATATCATCCTCTATGTTGGTCAGGCAGGCGCCAGGCCACAAACACACACGCAGAAAGAGGCAAATTAATCAAGTAGAGGGAAACAGATCACTGATACACTTTGTTCCAATAGGATCAGAGACCCTTGGAAGAGAGTGCAAGGAGGTTCTTAGGATCTTGGTTCCATGCTCGTTGATACAAGAGACCCTAGAGAGGCGAGCCTTCTTTTTATTCTTATATTTTTGTATTTTATATACAAGAGTTCTTATATTCTTGTACAGCCACTAGCACGCATAGCATTTCGGGCAAGTCCTTAATCCTAATTTTCACACACACACATACCAGGAAGCAGCCCATAGCAGCTGTCTAACTCCATGTATCTATTTACTGCTAGGTGAACAGGGGAATCAGAGAGAAAGAAACTTTGCCATTGTTTCCGCCTCCGCGGGGATAGAACCCGGACCCTTAGGACTACGAACACCGAGCACTATCCACTCAGCCGTCAGGCTCCTTTTCCTGCATCTCAGTGTGGCGATCCAGAGGGACAAAGCCCGCGGCATCCTCGGTTCCTACCCGGTATCAGAGGAGTTTGAAGAAATCTACAGCCTCTAGGAGACAAATTTCCCTTTATTTCTTCTTATTGTACATTACTTACATGGCACATTTTGTAACCATTAGCTATGCAACTGTGTAACCTTGTATAATAAGTGTATAACAAACTAATAAAAAGGGGTGTAGCAGAATATATAATTATATATATATAAATGATCACCTAAAGTTTACAGGGTGGCGAAGGTCACCCCATAATATCTGCCTGGGTACCTGGCTGACATAGTGACCCAGCTCCCTCTGCCCTCCCTTTCCTCACGTGGGTTGGTTTACTAACATGTACTCAACGACAACGTAAACTCTGCACTGGTGTGCATTATTTTGGCGTTTTCTCATTTCGCTATTTCAGTGGGAGTACATGGCACATAAAACTAACCTTCGATGTTGCGACGCCACATAACGCAATTATTTAACTCGATAAACTAAACCTTTTTTGTTCCCCAACTGATGATATTGTTGCCATGTTTTGTGAGTGCATGTAAGTCTCCTTTTACTGCTTCACAGAAGTGTTCCCAGATATATATTATACTTTGTCTAACTATATTCACAAATTAATGCTCACCATGCTCACTATGTTTCAACGAATTATTTTAGCTTTGTGTATACATAGGTAATGTACGCTCTCTCAAGGGCCCACAATCAGCTGTTCCGAGCCCTGGAATGAGCGTAAGAGCGGGAGCGCCNAGTTATTGTAAGTTATACCCGACCTTACCATGGTAATATCACTTACCTACACGTCGCTGACCTTTCCCCACGTCATGCTGCCCTAAACAAGTTCTACCTTGCGACTAGCTCAATCATCTAATTGTTTCGAGAATAATGTATCGAATGCCAGTCAATCGATGACTGATTGATTGTCGGAGGAATAATGTCGTTGAGAAAGGTAGAGCCAAAACTGAGCTGTTAGTGAACGAACATCGTGTCTTAATAATCGTCTTCTGGTACTTCACGATGCAGGACCACAGGAGAGACTTAGAACACGTTGGTCTCACACATGGTGGCGACCAATATAATCTCCAGGTGAACACTTGTGATGATAAGAGAAGCCAAGAGAGCTGGAGGCATGAGGTGAGCCACAGATGGTTGTAACTGTGAACGGGTTTATGTGAGCATCACCGGACATCATCGCATGTTGGTATATCAAAGCATGATACGGTTGACATACCTGCAAAACTTGCCACAAGCACACCAGGAGTAGAAATCAATCTAGGTGTTCCATTACCAGTGACAAAGAGAATACTGAAACGAATGTTCCATGAAAATCTAACTGACATAACAAACACACAAAGACATGAAAGCTGCAGAATTACTCACTATAAAGAGGACAGTGATAAATTTGGTATAGGACTAATAAATCAAGAACTGGGAAATGACAAGATACGCCTGAAATCAGAGGAATCTGGTAACTATCACCAAATTCGAGTGTGGAATACACTAAGTTTTAACTTTGTGAACGAGAATACGTGTATTTTGTTGAAAATTATATTGGAGACTATCTCATTACCCGGTTTCCGACCAGCAAGGCTGAGATATGCTGAACTATGTAAATTATTCTCAACGTTGTTGTTGTTGTTGTTTAAGATTCGCTACTTGGAACAAAAAGTTTCAAGTAGCACGGGCTATGGTGAGCCCGTAGTGGACTTTTTCTCAACGTTGTTGTTAAAGATTCGCTACCTGGAACAAGAAGTTCCAAGCAGCACGGGCTATGGTGAGCCCGTAGTTCTCAACGTTGTTGTTGTTGTTGTTAAAGATTCGCTACCTGGAACTCTCAACGTTGGAAACACTTGATGATATACAACAGCTGTAGCCGAGATTTACCAGGTAATGAAACAATTATGTAATATAACCGACGTAGATGTAAGGTGAAGGTGTACAAGTACTCCCGCCACCTTGTCTTCTTAAGTACCCAATTATGGGCACGTCTCTGGCAGCAAATAAGATAATCCTCCTCATCATTATCGCTAATAAATTAATGCTCGAAAAGTTCATTGTATGTCTTACCGTAGACTTTGTTGGAAATCCTATTATATCATTGTTTAGTATTAGTGTTTGCTCAGGGTATTGTTAAATCACACACACACACACACACACACACACACCACACACACACACACACACACACACACACACAAGAAAACGTCATACACTTCTTCCATTACGCCAAGACGAGAACACACAAAAAAAAACTAGACATTAACTAAGACAAACCACTAAGCTGTTTTTTGGTGGTAATCCCCGGCCGGTCTTCAGTCTTAAGTAAGATTTCTGCCAGTCAAGGGCTCCGTGGGGGCATTGGCTTTAATTGGAAATCTGGAGTCGGTAATTAATTGGATTTGTCATGATTAGCGGACGTTGTTCATGATCGTTACGCCCCGTCCGGTGAGCATCGTTCACCTGGCTACCCTAGACAGTTGTTGCCACACGCCACTCTTGCTTTTATATTTATCTTATTAATTTATTAAACATCTGTACTTCTGAGTTTTATCTCGTGCTGTTGTATTATATATGAAGATTAAAACTGTATCTATAAATAAATCCTAAGGCGTGCAATATAGTCAGACATATATCCAATCTTGAATACAGACAAGAATTGGCATTTTCTCCATTACCAGACATCCAGACCACAAGCAGTTTTCTGGAACAACGATGAAATGAACTGGAACGAAAATTCCTGCTCAGAGACGTGGGATTTGTAGAGTATCAGCCTGCAACTTGTGAGACTAATTCATTTACACCACTGACGCCACCCAAAATTAATAGAAGTCGAGCGTATTTACTGGATTGACGATTAATCTCCGCTTGTCATTACTGTGCCATCAACCTCCTTAACCATTCCTATGGAACTTAATTTGCACCATTTACATGCTGTACTTGTATTTATACTTCTTGCAAATAATCAAAATATTTGTACAATGCATAAGAATTGCCTTTTTTCAGCAGTATAAGAAGCGATAATATTATTAGAGTCTACCCTGTGAAGTAGGAGGTTTTCTCTGGTGTGTGAAGCCGCCTCTGAGCACCAAACTATAGTATTGTGGGAACTAACAACAAACACGCTCCTCGGATATAATACCACACACATACTCATCACAACTAAGTATATATAACATACCTTCAATAATATTTCCATTAAAGCTCAGCTATTGTCTTTAGTGCAAGTTGAACCATTAAGGGTAAATAGGGTTAATAGGTTGGTTACAATTGACACCTACATGAGTCACATAGGCCTACAATTGATTATAGCATGAGTCAAAGCAGTATTTTCTTTGAAATACAAAATAGTTTGATTGTTCTAACAATTAGTTTCATCTTAGGCTATTTAAATTTAGTTTTTTTCTACTATAAATTCTTTAGTTTGCCCTGAAGATTGTACACCCTTGTTGTGAGTCCCGTCTCATGGTCCTTACCTGAGGCCTCTCTCCCACCCATGGTCCTTCCCTGAGGTCTCTCCCACTCACGGTCCCTGACTGAGACCTGCCTTCCACTCACGGTCCCTGACTGAGACCTGCCTTCCACTCACGGTCCCTGACTGAGACCTGCCTTCCACTCACGGTCCCTGACTGAGACCTACCTCCCACTCACGGTCCCTGACTGAGACCTGCCTTCCACTCACGGTCCCTGACTGAGACCTGCCTTCCACTCACGGTCCCTGACTGAGACCTGCCTTCCACTCATAATCAGCACTTCCACTCATCGTTCCTTACTTCCTCCTGCCTGTCTTAGTATTGCAGAAACATTAACTTAGACTGAATATCACGTCTTAAGATGTTAACACGAGGAATGTAAAACATCTGAAGATGTTAGCTCAATGAAGGTAAAAATAAATGTTAGCTCAAGGAATAATTGAAGGGAAGGAGCGCAGGTGTGTGTGGCATCCTTGGCGCTCCCGGGATGTGCCTGAGAGGTGGGCGGCTGGTTGAGGGACGCCTCACGTGGGTAGTCTTGTAAATGAGCACTTAGTATGCAGTCTCCAAGGCCAGAGGCGCTAAAGCTTTAGCGTACCAGCTATACAAAGTATATTTGATCATCTCCAAAGTCGAGTGATACATTAGACCTTATAACATTGTCTGCGTGTTGTACCTGTGCACATTTACACCACAACAGACATGAACTATACAAAAAATTCATCCTCAGGTGTTCAGTATTCCAAATGATAAGCCTAACACGCACACGAATGACTGGTGTACAAGATGGAGAAGCAAGCTGGAATAATTTTATTAAGGGAGTACCTGAAGGACAGAAGAGAGAGAGTCACAGTGGCGAGGTGTCCAGCTGGAGAATGTAACAAGTGGGGTCCCTCCGAGGCTCAGTCCTGGGACCACTACTCTTCCTAATTTATGTGAACGACCTACACGAGGGCGTTAGCTCCAGCACGCCAATATCTGCAGGACACAAGTAGAAGGTGCTAAAACGAATGAGTCGAAGAAATGTAAGGAAATACTCGTACCCTGTACCGGTGGTCCGTAAGTGGAATTCACAGAGGAAAGTTGTGGAAGCCGCCTCCATCTACACATCTAAGCCCAGACTCGACAAAGAATTGGGACATCAGAATAGTTAACTGGAGTGCAAGAAGTGAAGTTGTTGCGGTGAGAGGTAGAGATGACTCCCTCGTAGTTACTGAGGTGAGGAGTGACTGTTGTTGTTGTTGTTATAGATTCAGCTACTCGGAACAAGTTCCAAGTAGCACGGGCTATGGTGAGCCCGTAACTTACCTGGCACAGGAGCTGGGCAAGTAGCACGGGCTATGGTGAGCCCGTAAGGGACTTACCTGGCACAGGAGTGGTGCTGAATGAATCCGAGAAGTGACTGGTCAGCAGCCGTTAAGGGCATATGTAAAGTTGTCTCACCACAACTGCTCCTAAGCAGCACCACACCTCCTCAGCAGCACCACACCTCCTCAGCAGCACCACACCTCCTCAGCAGCACCACACCTCCTCAGCAGCACCACACCTCCTCAGCAGCACCACACACCTCTTCATCCTCAGCTCACCATCCCGACAATAACGAGCCAGGTGGCACTAACGTTTTCCCTCCATCAACCTCGATAGGTTGGGTGCGTTGCTTGCGTTTGTACGTTTTGATAAAGCAGAACAGTTGCATTTTTAAAGGAGTGGCAAATTGAGAGAAAGGCCTGGGTTAACTGTGATGACATGTGGCATCGTTGACCTCAGAGATGCGCCGGCAGCTTTACACACACATGAAACATTGCTCGCAGTAATAGTCTGATGAATCTCATCAATCACAGAGACAAAAGAAGGATTTGTTTTCTTCAATATGATGATGGGAGTATGTGGAATGAGTAAACCCAGGACGTGGTGGAGGATGACGCCACACTTGGAGCAGGAGGGTGAGTGGTGGAGGATGACGCCACACTTGGAGCAGGAGGGTGAGTGGTGGAGGATGACGCCACACTTGGAGCAGGAGGATGAGTGGTGGAGGATGACTACACACTTGGAGCAGGAGGGTGAGTGGTGGAGGATGACTCCACACTTGGAGCAGGAGGGTGAGTGGTGGAGGATGACTCCACACCTGGAGCAGGAGGGTGAGTGTTGGAGGATGACTCACATAGAGCAGGTTCCTGCAAGCCTGTAGCAAGATCCAACAAATCCTACGTACGATATTTTAGTAGTGCTTGGTGCAGCGCTGCCCGCTGCAAGGTTGGGCTAGCAAAGAAAACCCACATGTAAAGTGCCCAACTCAATGAACCTAATCCAATCTAAGCAAACTTATCCTAACCTTACCTTAACCTAGGTTATCTATCTTGAGATGATTTCGGGGCTTAGTGTCCCCACGGCCCGGTCCTCGACCAGGCCACCACCCTCAGGAAGCAGCCCGTAGCAGCTATCTAACTCCCAGGTACCTATTTACTGCTAAGTAACAGGGGCATCTGGGTGAAAGAAATATTTTGGCCATTTGTCTCCACCTCCACCGGGGATCGAACCCAGAACCTCAGGACTACGAATCCGAAGCGCTGTCCACCCAGGTGTCAGGCGCCCTTACCTAACCTAAACGATCTTATTCTAGCTCAATAGAGTGTATTATCACCGATTTTAATTTTTCCAGTGACCGCAGTTTGGCGTTCAGATTACCAGCCAACCTCTATAACATGACACAGTCCACTGACTCTCATATCGACTTGTGTAATAATTGTGGAAGGAAAGAGGAGCCGGGTTGGAGGGCCGAGCAGTGTGTCGCAGAGAGAAGCCATCCCTGGGAGCACCGTCCACTGGGGCCTTATACCTCCCCAGGAAGAAAAACATGCAACATTAAACACTATACCAGATAATTGGAACTTAATCCCGCATATTTCTACAAGAAATGAGATACAAGTTCCTTAACAATATTAATAAGAAAATGGGGGGATCTTTGACAAGCCACCGGCTTCGTGTCTTCGTCGAGGCTATTAGAGAAATAGTAGTCCTCAGGTAAATTCAGGTAAATCTCTATACTGATTGCTCTGTTAATCTTATTGTATAAACTACACTAAGAAAAAATGTATTTCAGCAAAATATTTGACCAAACGAATTTAGAGGAATGCTTCTGCTAGAGGAAGGCATATCGACCCAAGCTGAAGTAACCAGCATGATGCTAATACACCGTGTGGGTCCGGGGGAAGCAGTAGCCTGCTCACTCTCAACCTGCTCTTCACAACATTGGAAAAACTCTTGCATAAAGTAAAGGGGCAGTCGATGGTACCAAGACAGCCGTGACAACACCAAGACACCAATGAGAGCTGGTCAAGTTTCTGTGACTCGCAGAACCTGGGTGGAATGAATGAAAACATGTCAGCACTGAAGGTGCATAAAAGACACCACATTATGTCGCCAAGACTCGCCATGCCTCCTTATACATTGTAAATGCTCACACTGAATACAACAAACCTTGTATAACCAAACATTTACATGTTAATATTGTGTTGTACACGGTTTCAGTGACTGGCAGTTGTGTGTACGTAGCCCCTGAGCACCGGGGCTCAGGGGCTACGGGTGTGACCCCCTACAGTCTGGGTGAGTGGGTGTGGCCCCTACAGTCACACCCAGTAGATGGGTGTGACTGTAGGCCGCACTCCGGCGCCTACGCTGCAGTGACCATCACACTCGTCAACAGTGTGAACCATCGTCACTGTCTCAAGGGAGACAGACCGAGGCTAGCCGGATGCCATACTTTACTGAACACCTCATCGGCTTACCATGGCAACCTTCTTATGCAGATTAAACTTGGGTGGACTTCACCATTTTCTAAGGAAAGGATTACGAAGGCGTATTATAACACACTTCCCCGCCGCACAGCTGTTCAGTGACGTGAAGAACACGCTGTTCTCAACTCGTCCTGTGGACTGTTAAGACGCTGTTTTTAATGTGTACGTCTACTGCCGTAGGACATTCACGTCTCTCACATCTTCCTTCGTCATTGGTAATATTTAGTAACAAGTTTCTCCAGTGGCAAACGTTGCCAGGTGACGCACACGCCAATCAGTCACTGACCGCCCCTGCTAGATATTATATCAACATGATAATGCTTATCGACCTTCACACTTTAACAGTACTAATGTTTATTTTGACGATTTCTTAAAACAAAAACACAGACGATATATATATATACTAGAGTACGAGAGTTAGAGTGAGCGAGTGTTTGACAGTGTGTTTACTCACCTATTTCTGCCTGCAGGGTCGAGCATTAGCAGTTAGACACCGCTTTTCTATCCGCCGATTGTCTAATGCAATGACTCCTAACCTTCCTTTTTCTTTCTACTTTTTTCTACTACTGCATTCCTGCCATCTCTACTTTTAAAATTATAAACGGAGTTTTCTTCTGCAACCTGCATGTGTGTGTGTGTGTGTGTGTGTGTGTGTGTGTGTGTGTGTGTGTGTGTGTGTGTGTGTGTGTGTGTGTGTGTGTGTGTGTGTGTCTAACGCAATGACTCCTAACCTTCCTTTTTCCTTCTTCTTTCCTTTCTTCTTCTTTCCTCTTCTTTTCCTTTTCCTTCCTGTGTGTGTGTGTGTTTTAATGTGTTTGTACACCACCACCACCCGCGACCACATACGGACTCCTGGTTCAGCCGGAACGAGGAGCGGGCGTCTGGACACCTCTTGTGCTGGGCACCGCCGAAAGACACGACGCTATTTTGACTCGATACTGTCGTCAGGTGCAGCTGATCTGACGTCTGGGGTCACAGGGAAGTTAAAAAAATTTTCGTCTGTTTTCTGTTTGGATCTCCGGGCGTGAAGACTGTGTCCGGCGTCGGCTTGGCTGGAAACAATCGGGAGCTAGCGGCTGTTGATGGGCTTCTGGTGTGCCCTCGAGGCGTGCTGGGTGTCACTGGAAAAACATTTTAGCATTTGTTCATTGGGCTTGAGTTTAGTACGGGGCCATCGCGATTCTGTTGCTTGGCCATAATTTGTTTTGATTACCCAGAGTTCCAGACGCGTGACTGCTTATCGTCTGGGATCACTGGGTGTCGATAACCTTCCTGCTGGTTTTGTGTGTGCGGGGTCCGACACCCGCATCACCAAACATCTGCTTCACTCTGCTTGTCTTGTAACGAAGGGACCTCAGAGGGAATGTTTTATGGTGAATACATGAAATAATGGGTGCTGGTAGAAAAATCCACTTTTCAAAACCCCGCTTGATCGGCAGCTCTTCTGCACATGGAGAGAGTGCATAACTGCAGTGGGAGAACGATCCTCTCTAAAAAGATGTAAAAAAGTACATAATATTGATAAATCGACTATTCCGGGTACGAGTGACTGTGGACTAGAGCAAGTAAGAACACTCTTAAGGTGTACCAAATTAAAGTATTAATAAGTGGAGCTTTAGAGTATACTTGTTTGTTGATTAAGTCCAAGTTTGTGAGACTAGTAATTTTCTAGGATGTCCTTGTTCAATAGTGCTTACAGTCACGCTCCAGATATATTTTATACCTCTAACGTTAAGGCTACAGAAATAACCCCTGTGTGATTTCAAAAGCTCTTTTACCCTATATAAATGTATTTAAATTAGTAATGAAGCACGAGCACCAGTATGAGGTATGTTCTGGAGACCTGGTACAACCCCAGGTCCTGCAGGCCGCTGAAGAAGGCTCACTAGCACCCACAGTGTTACATACACCCCCCCCTCCCCCCCCACACACACACACCTTCTTTAGTAAGGACGAGTATAAATAAATTGGTGCCTTCACAGCCTGCCGGGAGCCACAGTAGTTTTCCAAGGACGGACGACGTGCATACGACCACACGGATGTCTGGTCGTACCTGAAGGGCGCGTCCCGCCGCGCTGGCCTCCACGCCAGCAGCACACGCACACACGTGTATGTATAGTGTGTCTGTGCACTACCTGCACACGTGGTGTGTGGTTGTGTGTGTGTGTGTGTGTGTGTGTGTGTGTGTGTTTGTGTGTGGGTGTGTGTGTGTGTGTGTGTGTGGTGTGTGTGCACTACCTGTACACGTGTGTGTGTGGGTGTGTGTGGGTATGTGTGTGTGTGTGTGTGTGTGCACATCTCTGTACACGTGTGTGTGGTGTGCATTACCTGTACACGTGTGTGTGGATATGTGTGTGTGTGCACTATCTGTACACGTGTGTGTGGGTGTGGGTGTGCATTACTGTACACGGTGTGTGGATAGTGTGTGTGTGTGCACTATCTGTACACTTACGTGTGTGTATGTGTGTGCACTATCTGTACACGTGTGTGTGTGTGTGTGTGTGTGTGTGTGTGTGTGTGTGTTTGTGTGTGTGTGTGTGTGTGTGTGTGTGTGTGGTGTGTGTGTGTGAACTATCTGTACACATGTGTGTGGGTGTGTGTGCACTATCTGTACACGTGTGTGTGTGGTCTCACACAGGACAGCACCATCCTTGTTATGTGTATCTCCATCACAATAAGATAACGGCCGGGACATTATCATGACAGCTTCGTAGCCTCATATCTTCTGTCATTCAGATTTAAGTACTCATTCAGAGGCCTAATTCTTTATACCTGTGTTCAGTTATACATGACATAAATTTCATGTAATATATAAATATTTTGCTTGATATATTGACGGGGAGTAATTTTAACCAGGTGAGAGTGGATGTGAGGTGTAGTTAAGGTGAGTGGGGTGAGAGTGNTCTTTTGCCTACACTTAAAATTTCACATCAATATTAAGCGTTAAAGGTGATTCCTTTTACAATGTGCTACAGCACAATACGTCAGCGGTGAGGCAGAGAAGAGAGGGAGGTGGCAGTCATGACGTGCTGGGTCCGCCCTGGACCTCATCTGGTCAAGAAGCGGTCTCTTCTACAGCTTACTCCGTTCTCGACTCACAATCCGGGAAACCGAGTTTAATTCCCGTGCGAGACAGAATTGGCTCGGCACGTTCCTTTCACCTAATGCATCTGTTCACCGAGTAGTAAATATGGTACCCGGGGGGTAAGCAACGGTTGTGAGGTTGCATTAAGGTCAGCAGGTCGACCTGGGGAACCTTGATACAAGCTTGAACAATATATATATATATATATATATATATATATATATATATATATATGTCGTACCTAGTAGCCAGAACGCACTTCTCAGCCTACTATACAAGGCCCAATTTGCCTAATAAGCCAAGTTTTCATGAATTAATGTTTTTTCGACTACCTAACCTAACCTAACCTAACTTTTCGGCTACATAACCTAACCTAACCTATAAATATAGGTTAGGTTAGGTTAGGTAGGGTTGGTTAGGTTCGGTCATATATCTGCGTTAATTTTAACTCTAATAAAAACAAATTGACCTCATACATAATGAAATGGGTAGCTTTATCAATTCATAAGAAAAAAAATGAGAAAATCTATTAATTCACGAAAACTTGGCTTATTAGGCAAATCAGGCCATGCATAGTAGGCTGAGAAGTGCGTTCTGGCTACTAGGTACGACATATATATATATATATATATATATATATATATATATATATATATATATATATATATATATATATATATATATATATATACAGATTTCCTGTCTCAGACAACGGGAATTATAATTTACTGTTTGTGATGTGTGGGTTGAACACTTCAAAAATTAACTACTACAAAAGTCTCCTTCTTCGACAGCATTTGCTTTGCATATATAAACTATTTGCTTGTTAATTATATTTAATAAAGTTATATTTACTACAACAAATATTATTATTCTTGTCGGCGGCTTAAGTATGTACTGCCACACCAGACAATGTAATTACCACACAAACCACCAACACATCTGAACCGTACAAGCAGAGCCCTGTAGGCAACCCATCTTCCTGATTAGATTGTGCTTTTTTTTGTAACTATGTGCACCATAGTACAAACATTGACGTATTAAGAAATTAAATAGTAGAATTTTGAACTATTCACTTTATAGAGCCCGAAAAAATGAAGCTAAAAAAATTAATTATTCCAAGATGTAGTAGAGTACATATATGTACTATATTAGGCCTCAGATAGCGTGTAATAGTAACAAAGATTAGGTTAGTTTAGTTTATAAGTAGAAAATCATTTTCCGGTTTGTCCAAATTCAAAAGTACTGATTTCTACTTTCTAATTGTGTTGTACGTCGGTATATGTTTTCTGGTCCTCATCCTTCCTGTAAGTACTACCAAAACATGAGGATGGGCCGCTGTAGAGTAGATCCCGAGTGGCGTTCAGATTCAGGAGGTGAACATAATTGAAAAGGTTTCAAAACCAGATTTTCAGATTATGCAAGTATCGAAAGAAGGTAAGGGAAAGGAATTATCAGGAGGAAACACCAAGCCATTACGACTATATAACACTTGGAACGAGGTCAGGATAAGGATTTTGGATGGGAGAGGGGAAGGAATGTACCCAACCACTTGGACGGTCGGGGATTGATCGCCGACCTGTATGCAGCGAGACCGTCGCTCTACCGTCCAGTCCAAGTATCGAAAGAGTCGATTTGATAAAAGCTGAGAGCTCTCGATAGAAGACATCCTAGCACGAAAGAATTACGGACTCAAGGACTCCAGAAACTTCAAATAATAATTTGATCTGAGAGAATATAACATGAAGGTAGAGGTGAGGAGCTGTGGAGGTGAGGAGCTGTGGAGGTGAGGAGCTGTGGAGGTGAGGAGGCTGAGGGAAGTGGTGGCTCCACACGCCTTAACCCACAACCTGGAGCCAGATCTACACATGGGGGTAACCTCCTCTCTAAAACCCAAGTCCTATCCCTTCCCCTGCTAGAGCTCTCACCACAGTTGTACTCTTCCTGGCTTCCCATCCCATTCCTCAACCTCAGCCTCCACATCTGAAAGAGGAAGGGTGAAAGCGCAAGGTTGAGAGAGAGTGAGAGGAAAAGTGAGAGAGGAAGAGTAAGAAAGAGTGAGAGGTATCATGAGAGAAAAACTGAAAGGAAGAGTGAGAGAGGGAGTGAGAGGAAGAGAGTGAGAGAAAACGGAGAAAGGAAGAGTCAGGGAATAACTGAGATTGGAAGAGTAAGAGAGGAAGAGAGAGGTGGTGTAATAAAGAGTGTCGGTGAGAGGGACTGCGAGCTCGCCGCGCTAAGTAAGAGTTAGAGATATTGCCAGAGTAACATAGACTGGCAGGCTGTTGGTGACCCAGCGGCTGTTGGTGACCCAGCGGCTGTTGGTGACCCAGCTGCTGTTGGTGACCCAGCGGCTGTTGGTGACCCAGCGGCTGTTGGTGACCCAGCGGCTGTTGGTGACCCAGCTGCTGTTGGTGACCCAGCGGCTGTTGGTGACCCAGCGGCTGTTGGTGACCCAGCGGCTGTTGGTGACCCAGCTGCTGTTGGTGACCCAGCTGCTGTTGGTGACCCAGCGGCTGTTAGTGACCCAGCGGCTGTTGGTGACCCAGCGGCTGTTGGTGACCCAGCTGCTGTTGGTGACCCAGCTGCTGTTGGTGACCTAGCTGCTGTTGGTGACCCAGCTGCTGTTGGTGACCCAGCGGCTGTTGGAGACCCAGCTGCTGTTGGTGACCCAGCGGCTGTTGGTGACCCAGCGGCTGTTGGTGACCCAGCGGCTGTTGGTGACCCAGCGGCTGTTGGTGACCCAGCGGCTGTTGGTGACCCAGCGGCTGTTGGTGACCTAGCTGCTGTTGGTGACCCAGCTGCTGTTGGAGACCCAGCTGCTGTTGGTGACCCAGCGGCTGTTGGAGACCCAGCGGCTGTTGGTGACCCAGCGGCTGTTGGTGACCCAGCTGCTGTTGGTGACCCAGCGGCTGTTGGTGACCCAGCTGCTGTTGGTGACCCAGCGGCTGTTGGTGACCCAGCGGCTGTTGGTGACCCAGCTGCTGTTGGTGACCCAGCGGTGAGCTGGGTCTCCAGTTGGTGAGCGGCAGACTGACGGAGTGTACCAGGCTAATGGAAGATGACTGTTTGATTAAGGGTGATCGTCTGATAGCTGGTGGCGGGATAAGAGTGGACAGCAAACTGGTGGGTCGTGATAAACTGACAGTTGTTGGCAGACTATGAGGAGAGTGGCAGATTGACAGTTGATGACAGACAGAGAAATGGTGACAGATTGACGGATTTTTTTTTTCTTCCACAGACGTGGCCACATATTTACAATGCTAACCATAGAAAGTAATTGTAGTGCTTTTAAACTGCTAATCTAACCTACATCCATAAATACACAGATTTAAGTCTGTCGTACATACACAGTTTTTGAGTTGTCTTTTACCTAGTAGCATTAATGTGCGTTTACAAAGGTGAAATACGAGTGACGAATGGTGGCAGACTCAGGAATGGTGGCAGAGAGGGAGAAGAGGGACATGTTGAGGGGAAATAGAGAAACTGAGTAATAGACTAATACAATGGTAACATTTGTGTGGGAGAGTTGAAGACTGTGGGAGAGTGGAAGATCGGGGGACGAGTAGCAAATAGGTTAAGGCAGCGAGTCAACGATTGATTTGATTGTTGCCGCCGGAGGCGGCTAGTTTATTGTGCACCCCATACCCATCCTGTGAGCGGTAGCGCAAAAAGCATTACAGAGGGCACAAAAGGTCTTTATCAGACCTCATCTTAGATTATTACATAAACAATTTCATCTATCCTTCACATCTTATAGTTACATGTCAGCTAGTTACAGAGAAAGTGCTATTTCAAGAGCTATATATTTACAGTAAGTCATTATACATTAATGGTAGGTCTTATCGCTAATACATAATAGTTTGACCAATGGAGATATTACAGAGTCATAGGGGAGCTTCTATTTTTTATTAGTTCTTCACAGTACACTACTTGTTTCTTAATCTCATATGTCGTTCATCTACTGGAAGCGAAATGTGGATACAGTGCAAGGATTTCAGGTAATTTATCCATGGTAATAAGATAGGTTGCCATATATACAGAGTGAGCTTAGATTTATCTCTAAATGGCTCAATTTTACTACAATCCAAGATATAGTGTTCGAGTGTGTGTCCCTGTCTTTGTCCACACACTTTACACTTTACTTCATCTAGATCCCTATACAAGCCGAACTGCCAGAGATACTTATAGCCAAGTCTTATACGAGCTGTGACAACATCAATAAATCCTGGCTAGCGAAATATCTGTGAACATCAGTTGGGGGGAGGAGGTGTGAGTGAGTGAGTGAGTGAGTGAGTGAGTGAGTGAGTGAGTGAGTGAGTAAGTGAGTGAGTGAGTGAGTGAGTGAGTGAGTGAGTGAGTGAGTGAGTTGATAGTTTCGTGCCAACGTCGACTTGACCCAGTACTCCGGCCAACTTGGCACGAAGATCTACTACATCTCCAACAGCTGATAACCAAGCAGCATCCACTACACCTTGCCAGCCACACCCGCGGACGCGGGCGCCCTCACCAGCGTACACCCACTTAACAACACAAGCAGGTGCTGCATCACCACCCTCAGCGTCGTCCTTAAGGGCGCCACCCACGGTCTCGACGAGGTGCTCGGCTACCACGCCAGCAGCAACGATTCTGGGATGGTCAGACGAAGTAACCTCCCTTCCCGGGCTCGTGTTGGGCTCTGACCAGCCTGGGGGGCTCACAGTCGAAAGGTGCAGGGCTCGATTCAAAAGGCATGGCGGAGTTGTTTGAACACATTTCCTTTCATCTGAATCCTTTCTTCGCCTGGCAATAAATAGCTGCCTGAGAGTTGGGCAACTGTTCTGGATTGCATCCTGGGAAGATCAATCATTGGCGTAGTGGGATCTCGACAACTTAACAGGCTTCTTGTCCTCGACAACATGAAGTTAACTGCCGGCGAGATATCAAGAATAACCAGTGCAACAGGAAAGAGCATCAGAAGCATATCTGTCGAAGCTAAAAGGATTTAGATTGACAGGATCAATTGTTTAGAGACAATCACTAAACAGACCAAGAAATACTCAATTCTGATGTAAATCCTTACATGTCAGATGTCAAGGTGTCCACACCTGCGGTTTTTGTGCCTCGTCCAGCACAATATCACCTTTAGCCTGCAGCCACGATGGTAATCACCACACAAAACTGTCTTGCCAAACAACTGCAAACATGATGAGCATAATGTATGCCAACATTTCATACTGGAAACTGGAAACATTTCTAGACGAGAGGACACCTGTGAACGGGGGGGGGGGGAGGGTGGAGGGAGGGCTTACACTTTGTTTTAGTACATTTGTACACACGCAACTGTTGATTTTGTAATTCCTGTTCACCTAGAACCATATTATTAAATTACACATAATAAAAGAATCTCCATTCTAGTGTTTGATTGTGTTTACAACCCTAGCTTGTTCTAGGGGTATATGGTCATCAGTATAAAGAACTATCACTCCTGTCAATTACATGCAAATACTTTGAGATAGTAATCTCGCAGCAAATGACAGCCTTCTCTGATCAACATCGATTACTGTCTAATCGACAAAATGTTTCAGGAAAGGTCGTTCTGCTGCTGACTTCTTATTGATCCTTTCCTAGTTGCGTCAGTCGCTGGATGACTCCAAGATCAACTATATTGTTGACCCAGTATGGCACCACAGATACTGTTGACCGGGTATGGCACCACAGACTGCTGGCTAAACTTCAAGCAAAAAGGTATATCAAGCTCCATATTATCTGTAGAATGGAGCTTGATATACCTTTTTGATTGAAGTTTAGCCAGCAGTCTGTGGTGCCATACCCGGTCAACAGTATCTGTGGTGCCATACCCGGTCAACAGATCTGTGGTGCCATACCCGGTCAACAGTATGCATACCCGGTCAACAGCATCTGTAGTGCCATACCCGGTCAACAGTAGATACTGGTCATCCAGCGACTGACGCAACTAGGAAAAGGATCAATAAGAAGTCAGCAGCAGAACGACCTTTCCTGAAACATGTTTGTCGATTAGACAGTAATCGATGTTGATCAGAGAAGGCTGTCATTTGCTGCGAGATTACTATCTCAAAGTATTTGCATGTAATTGACAGGAGTGATAGTTCTTTCATACTGATGACCATATACCCCTAGAACAAGCTAGGGGTTGTAAACACAATCAAACACTAGAATGGAGATTCTTTTATTTATGTGTAATTTAATAATATGGTTTCTAGGTGAACAGGAATTACAAAATCAACAGGTTGCGTGTGTACAAATGTACTAAAACAAAGTGTAATCCCTCCCTCCCTCCCCCCCCCCCGTTCACAGGTGTCCTCTCGTCTAGAAATGTTTCCAGTTTCCAGTATGAAAATGTTGGCATACATTATGCTCATCATGTTTGCAGTTGTTTGGCAAGACAGTTTGGTGGTGATTACCATCGTGGCTGGCAGGCTAAAGGTGATATTGTGCTGGACGAGGCACAACAACCTGCAGGTGTGGACACCTTGACATCTGAATGTAAGGATTTACATCAGAATTGAGTATTTCTTGGTCTGTTTAGTGATTGTCTCTAAACAATTGATCCTGTCAATCTAAATCCTTTTAGCTTCGACAGATATGCTTCTGATGCCCTTTCCTGTGCACTGGTTATTCTTGATATCTCGCTGGCAGTTACTTCATGTGTCGAGGACAAGAAGCCTGTTAAGTTGTCGAGATCCCACTACGCCAATGATTGATCTTCCCAGGATGCAATCCAGAACAGTTGCCCAACTCTCAGGCAGCTATTTATTGCCAGGCGAAGAAAGGATTCAGATGAAAGGAAATGTGTTCAAACAACTCCGCCATGCCTTTTGAATCGAGCCTGCACCTTTCGACTGTGAGCCCCCGCAGGCTGGTCAGAGCCCAACACGAGCCCGGGAAGGGAGGTTACTTCGTCTGACCATCCCAGAATCGTTGCTGCTGGCGTGGTAGCCGAGCACCTCGTCGAGACCGTGGGTGGCGCCCTTAAGGACGACGCTGAGGGTGGTGATGCAGCACCTGCTTGTGTTGTTAAGTGGGTGTACGCTGGTGAGGGCGCCCGCGTCCGCGGGTGTGGCTGGCAAGGTGTAGTGGATGCTGCTTGGTTATCAGCTGTTGGAGATGTAGTAGATCTCATCGTGCCAAGTTGGCCGGAGTACTGGGTCAAGTCGACGTTGTGCACGAAACTATCAACTCACTCACTCACTCACTCACTCACTCCTCACTCACTCACTCACTTCTACTCACTCACTCACTCACTCACTCACTCACTCACTCACTCACTCACTCACACCTCCTCCCCCCAACTGATGTTCACAGATATTTCGCTAGCCAGGATTTATTGATGTTGTCACAGCTCGTATAAGACTTGGCTACAAGTATCTCTGGCAGTTCGGCTTGTATAAGGGATCTAGATGAAGTAAAGTGTAAGTTTGTGGACAAAGACAGGGCCACACACTACGAACACTATATCTTGGATTGTAGTAAAATTGAGCCATTTAGAGATAATCTAAGCTCACTCTGTATATATGGCAACCTATCTTATTACCATGTATAAAATACCTGAAATCCTTGCACTGTATCCACATTTCGCTTCCAGTAGATGAACGACATATGAGATTAAGAAACAAGTAGTGTACTGTGAAGACTAATAAAAAAATAGAAGCTCCCTATGACTCTGTAATATCTCCATTGGTCAAACTATTATGTATTAGCGATAACCACCTTAATGTATAATGACTTTACTGTAAATATATAGCTCTTGAAATAGCACTTTCTCTGTAACCAGCTGACATGTAACTATAAGATGTGAAGGATAGATGAAATTGTTTATGTAAATAATCTAAGATGAGGTCTGATAAAGACCTTTTGTGCCCTCTGTAATGCTTTTTGCGCTACCGCTCACAGGATGGGTATGGGGTGCACAATAAACTAGCCGCCTCCGGCGGCAACAATCAAATCAATCGTTGACTCGCTGCCTTAACCTATTTGCTACTCGTCCCCCGATCTTCCACTCTCCCACAGTCTTCAACTCTCCCACACAAATGTTACCATTGTATTAGTCTATTACTCAGTTTCTCTATTTCCCCTCAACATGTCCCTCTTCTCCCTCTCTGCCACCATTCCTGAGTCTGCACCATTCCTGGTCTACATTCGTATCTTTCACCTTTGTAAACGCACATTAATGCTACTAGGTAAAAGACAACTCAAAAACTGTGTATGTACGACAGACTTTAACTGTGTATTTATGGATGTAGGTTAGATTAGCAGTTTAAAAGCACTACAATTACTTTCTATGGTTAGCATTGTAAATATGTGTGCCACGTCTGTGGAAGAAAAAAAAATCCGTCAATCTGTCACCATTTCTCTGTCTGTCATCAACTGTCAATCTGCCACTCTCCTCATAGTCTGCCAACAACTGTCAGTTTATCACACCCACCAGTTTGCTGTCCACTCTTATCCCGCCACCAGCTATCAGACGATCACCCTTAATCAAACAGTCATCTTCCATTAGTCGTCTCGTCAGTGCACAACGTCTCCGCTCCGTAGTCTGCCGCTCACCAACTGGAGACCCAGCTCACCGCTGGTCACCAACAGCAGCTGGGTCACCAACAGCAGCTGGGTCACCAACAGCGCTGGGTCACCAACAGCAGCTGGGTCACCACACCCGGGCACCGCAGCTGGGTCCCACGTGGAAACAGCCGCTGGGTCTCCAACAGCAGCTGGGTCACCAACCGCTGGTACACAGCAGCTGGGTCCCCAACAGCAGCTAGGTCACCAACAGCCGCTGGGTCACCAACAGCCGCTGGGTCACCAACAGCCGCTGGGTCACCAACAGCCGCGGGGTCACCACAGCCGCTGGGTCACCAACAGCCGCTGGGTCACCAACAGCAGCTGGGTCTCCAACAGCCGCTGGGTCACCAACAGCAGCTGGGTCACCAACGGCCGCTGGGTCACCAACAGCAACTGGGTCACCAACAGCAGCTGGGTCACCAACAGCCGCTGGGTCACCAACAGCCGCTGGGTCACTAACAGCCGCTGGGTCACCAACAGCAGCTGGGTCACCAACAGCAGCTGGGTCACCAACAGCCGCTGGGTCACCAACAGCCGCTGGGTCACCAACAGCCGCTGGGTCACCAACAGCAGCTGGGTCTCCAACAGCCGCTGGGTCACCAACAGCCGCTGGGTCACCAACAGCCGCTGGGTCACTAACAGCAGCTGGGTCACCAACGGCCGCTGGGTCACCAACAGCCGCTGGGTCACCAACAGCCTGCCAGTCTATGTTACTCTGGCAATATCTCTAACTCTTACTTAGCGCGGCGAGCTCGCAGTCCCTCTCACCGACACTCTTTATTACACCACCTCTCTCTTCCTCTCTTACTCTTCCAATCTCAGTTATTCCCTGACTCTTCCTTTCTCCGTTTTCTCCTCTCACATCTCTTCCTCTGCACTCCCTCTCATCACTCTTCCTTTCAGTTTTCTCCGATCATGATACCTCGCACTCTTTCTTACTCTTCCTCTCTCACTTTTCCTCTCCTCAGCTCCTCTCAACCTTGCGCTTTCACACCTTCCTCTTTCAGATGTGGAGGCTGAGGTTGAGGAATGGGATTGGGAAGCCCAGGAAGAGTACAACTGTGGTGAGAGCTCTAGCAGGGGAAGGGATAGGACTTGGGTTTTAGAGAGGAGGTTACCCCCATGTGTAGATCTGGCTCCAGGTTGTGGGTTAAGGCGTGTGGAGCCACCACTTCCCTCAGCCTCCTCACCTCCACAGCTCCTCACCTCCACAGCTCCTCACCTCCACAGCTCCTCACCTCTACCTTCATGTTATATTCTCTCAGATCAAATTATTATTTGAAGTTTCTGGAGTCCTTGAGTCCGTAATTCTTTCGTGCTAGGATGTCTTCTATCGAGAGCTCTCAGCTTTTATCAAATCGACTCTTTCGATACTTGGACTGGACGGTAGAGCGACGGTCTCGCTGCATACAGGTCGGCGATCAATCCCCGACCGTCCAAGTGGTTGGGTACATTCCTTCCCCTCTCCCATCCAAAATCCTTATCCTGACCTCGTTCCAAGTGTTATATAGTCGTAATGGCTTGGTGTTTCCTCCTGATAATTCCTTTCCCTTACCTTCTTTCGATACTTGCATAATCTGAAAATCTGGTTTTGAAACCTTTTCAAGTATGTTCACCTCCTGAATCTGAACGCCACTCGGATTCTACTCTACAGCGGCCCATCCTCATGTTTTGGTAGTACTTACAGGAAGGATGAGGACCAGAAAACATATACCGACATAACACACAATTAGAAAGTAGAAATCAGTACTTTTGAATTTGGACAAACCGGAAAATGATTTTCTACTTATAAACTAACTAACCTAATCTTTGTTACTATTACACGCTATCTGAGGCCTAATATAGTACATATATGT
>WNGS01008507.1:12239122-12259161 GCA_020271785.1 Procambarus virginalis
CCTCGGGGGATAATTTAAATTGATGTCTTCCGGTTCTTAATTTCCTCAGTATCGGACACTCCGAAGAGAAAATAGAAATGTATTTGACCAAGGTGAAAGCGAGACGCTGTGGGGGTGTGGCTCCCACCACGGCTGTGGCGGCGTGGCTCCCACCACGGCTGTGGGGATGTGGCTCCCACCACGGCTGTGGGTGATGTGGCTCCCACCATGGCTGTGGGGGGTGTGGCTCCCACCACGGCTGTGGCGGCGTGGCTCCCACCACGGCTGTGGGGGTGTGGCTCCCACCACGGCTGTGGGGGATGTGGCTCCCACCATGGCTGTGGGGGGTGTGGCTCCCACCACGGCTGTGGCGGCGTGGCTCCCACCACGGCTGTGGGGGTGTGGCTCCCACCACGGCTGTGGGGGATGTGGCTCCCACCATGGCTGTGGGGGGTGTGGCTCCCACCACGGCTGTGGGGGATGTGGCTCCCACCACGGCTGTGGGGGGTGTGGCTCCTACCACGGCTGTGGGGGGTGTGGCTCCCACCACGGCTGTGGGGGATGTGGCTCCCACCACGGCTGTGGGGGATGTGGCTCCCACCACGGCTGTGGGGGTGTGGCTCCCACCACGGCTGTGGGGGTGTGGCTCCCACCACGGCTGTGGGGGTGTGGCTCCCACCACGGCTGTGGGGGTGTGGCTCCCACCACGGCTGTGGGGGTGTGGCTCCTACCACGGCTGTGGGGGGTGTGGCTCCCACCACGGCTGTGGGGGGTGTGGCTCCCACCACGGCTGTGGGGGGTGTGGCTCCCACCACGGCTGTGGGGGGTGTGGCTCCCACCACGGCTGTGGGGGGTGTGGCTCCCACCACGGCTGTGGGGGGTGTGGCTCCCACCACGGCTGTGGGGGTGTGGCTCCCACCACGGCTACTTCACATCACCTGCTGATGACTTGTATCTCAGCAGGTGATATATATATATATATATATATATATATATATATATATATATATATATATATATATATATATATCTATATATTCTTTGTAACCTATATGTAACTCCTTTTTTGTAACACAGTTCAAATAAAGCAAATATATATGTGTACATACAAAAGAATGGGGGTGGTAGGAGAAGAAAATATTAGTGTTCAGTGAGAAACCACAAGGTCTCCTCTGAATACGTTTTATTTTCTTCTCCGAGGCTATGGGTCCCCACATTGGCACCAGAGGTGGTACCCTCACAAACTTTTTAAAAAAAAAAAAAAAAAAAAAAAATATATATATATATATATATATATAATGTTATGCATATTATAGAACATATCTATCGTTCAGCTCATGTTCCTAAATGATAGAGTTATAGCAATTATTTGGTGAAAACTTCAAAAATGGATTGACAAAAGATCGTCATTTGTTTAATTTAGTCCAAATGTCGTTCTCAGTAAATGGAGAAACTAAAGAACGTAATCTTGCCTAAGCTGTCCAAGCAACCCTAGGCCTAATATAGTACATATATGGGCTATACTAGGTCTATAATAGTACATATATGGGCTATACTAGGTCTATAATAGTACATATATGGGCTGTACTAGGTCTATAATAGTACATATATGGGCTATACTAGGTCTATAATAGTACATATATGGGCTATACTAGGTCTATATAGTACATATATGTGCTATACTAGGTCTTTATAGTGCATATATGTGCTATACTAGATCTATATAGTACGTATATGTGCCATACTAGGTCTAATATAGTACATATATGGGCTATACTAGGTCTAATATAGTACATATATGTGCTATACTAGGTCGATATAGTACATATATGTGCTATACTAGGACAAGGAATGCCTTGGTGTAGTTTTTGGCTTATTCTTTCGTGGCCTCTACGAAATGACTGGTACAAAACGTAGACATTGTTGACTGTAATAGTCCATTACTGTACATTAGACCAAATAGTTTCCTATATATCACTTTAGGAAGATTGGGTTGCAAAATGTATATGTATTAGAGATATTTATTATTGTTCGTGAACTCTCCTTTTACGAACAGCCTTCAAGAAGTGTTATTATACATCTCTACTAAGTACCTCAGCATCGTACTGTACAGTGTTCATCAGTACTGTTGTACTTTTATCTCACTAGGTAATGTTTTCACAGTAGTCTCCCTGGTGGCGGGCATTCACGCCAAGCTGGACTGTCTTATCTCTCTCAAATGTTGGTTTAAACTCAATCTTTCAACTAACTGCTAACCACTTTGTTGAATATTATATTGAAACTATAGTCTCTCTCTCTCTCTCTCTCTCTCTCTCTCTCTCTCTCTCTCTCTCTCTCTCTCTCTCTCTTCTGTCAAGCTGTATTTACCTGCCTGTAGATCCTCTCATAATAAGTAAAACATCCTCAAACTTAGTGTTATGGAGTGTTTCTAGGCCCACGGTCCTTGTGCTGCCATCTACCACCACCCTGCTGCCCTCTCCCACCACCCTGCTGCCATCTCCCACCACCCTGTTGCCATCTACCACCACCCTGCTGCCATCACTCTTTGTTACCATTTGTCCTCAGAAACACTGCAACTGTGACGCCTCGTCCCCTTAACAACAGTGTTGCAGCCTCCCTGGCAACACCTGGCCCCCCCCCACCCCCCCATCGCAACACAGTGTTACCACACACCGGCCCAACACTCACCACCGTTGCCAATGCATTAATGGAAAACGTTTTAAAGTAATTTTGAGAAAAAAACAGTTTTAAACTTTCTGTTCTTGAAAGGAAATTTAGCTTTTACAATTATCATGAAAAGGTTATTGAAAATTTGTTTTAATCGCGAGCATTAACCAGCACTTTAAAAATTATTTTGAGAGAGTCGTATTATTACAAAAGTCAGTGTAAAATGTTTCCCTCGTTTTCCTTATTACGCTGGAGCGGTTATATATATATATATATATATATATATATATATATATATATATATATATATATATATATATATATATATATATATAATATCAGTTACATTCCGGAGCTGCGGACACGGGAGTGATAATTGTCAAGACAATTAAGGCGGCCGCATGGCCTATTATGTCGGAATTATCCACAAGGAAACTACCATTCTTTAGCGAGAACGCAAGGGAACCACCCATCCTTGCTTCACTGAATACAGCCGGAAATCTTTCTTTATGACTCCCGTTTCCTCTAATTCCGATAATGAGCGGGAAGCATTAGCCAATCCTAGCCCGTCAGTACTTAATGCAGATTAATGATTGGTCCATATTAGAGAGACACGACATCCTCGGTATATTACGGGGGAGCGAGTCGCGATGCCATCTTTCAGTCTGGGAGATCACTTAATTAATCTAATAAAGGCAGAGTGATCGCCCGGATGACTCCTAGCACCAATTAGGCGGGAGGAGCAGCTCATCTGCATATGTAGCGACAAAGGAAGGCAGCTGGCGCGGAAGGTGACCTGGGAGGGGAGAAAAGACTCAGTCAGGCAGACACACACCACGCCCACCGCTTGATGCGTTTTTGTTTCCTATATCTGAAGCAATTAGTGGCGGGACGCACCGTTAGTCATGCTAATGTAATGCCAACCCCGCGGGCACTGGCGCCGCTGCTGGGCTTCCACCATTATCATGTACTCGCAGCTCTTTTGCCTACACTTAAAATTTCACATCAATATTAAGCGTTAAAGGTGATTCCTTTTACAATGTGCTACAGCACAATACGCCACCGGTGAGGCAGAGAAGAGAGGGAGGTGGCAGTCATGACGTGCTGGGTCCGCCCTGGACCTCATCTGGTCAAGAAGCGGTCTCTTCTACAGCTTACTCCGTTCTCGACTCACAATCCGGGAAACCGAGTTTAATTCCCGTGCGAGACAGAATTGGCTCGGCACGTTCCATTCACCTAATGCATCTGTTCACCGAGTAGTAAATATGGTACCCGGGGGGTAAGCAACGGTTGTGAGGTTGCATTAAGGTCAGCAGGTCGACCTGGGGAACCTTGATACAAGCTTGAACAATATATATATATATATATATATATATATATATATATATATTATATATATATCTATATATATATATGTTATATATATATATATAATATATATATATATATATATAGATAATATATCTAACTTTATTTGAAAATGTCATTACACAAAAAAAGTTACAATATTGATTACATTCAGGTACAAGGCTGCTTGTCACAAGTTGAAAAGCTCCTCCAGCTCCTCAGAAGGCGGCCAGGAACCATGGATGCAGTGAGCATTTCCTCTCTGGATTGCCACACTAAGGCGCTGAAAAAGAAAACTGGCAGCTCTAGGGTCTCTAGTTGTTTCGATTAGCTTAGACCCCAACTCCTTCAAAAAGCTAGCAGCACTTTTACCCTAGGCACCAAGTGTCTCTGAGGCAATGGGGACAAACTGTAGTGGTGCTCAAGGTCTCTGTATTTACGTGACTTGGCCGCTTCCCGGTGATTGGCAGCTCCTGCTTGTGTAACACTGAAGTCAACATAGGTATTGGCTAGAGTTGAAACGCAAGTGTAGTCCCACACCAACTGTCTACCATTCTTCCAGGGGTTCACCGTGATTCCGTCTGGGCGACCAACAGGCTCATCAGAGTTGCGGGACATTAGGTAGCGGGGCTCTCTCTCTCTCTGCTGGACAACCGGCTGTGGTAAGGCTTCTCTTAATAATGTCATTGACCTCGCCGTGTCTAGCATGCCATCCTCCTGTCCTTTGGCAGAGAAGGCCATGCCGTCCGTACCTGTCGGCCTGTGCCTCGCTGCAAATACACCTGTATTCGGTGTGGATTGGGGCAGCGAGACGGAGAGCCACGGCAATTCGGAGGGCCTGCGGTGTGAGACGGGTGCCGGTTGCTGACATTGGGGTTGCTAATAGGAAATCACCTGCATGGGGAGCTGCTACAGCTCTAAGTCGGACAGTGTCATGTGGTGTTGTCGCAGCTTGTAGCAAAGTCGCAGCTTCTTGGTCGGCAATGGGGCGATCCCAGCTGGATTGCTTATGGGCTATATATATAATATAATATATATATATATATATATAATATAATATATATATATATATATATATATATATATATATACATACAGGTTCCTGTCTCAGACAACGGGAATTATAATTTACTGATTGTGATGTGTGGGTTGAACGCTTCAAAAATAAACTACTACAAAAATCTCCTTCTAGGACAGCATTTGCTTGCATATGTAAACTATTTGCTTATTAATTATATTTAATAAAGTTATATTTACTACAACAAATATTATTATTCTTGTCAGCGGCTTAGGTATGTACTGCCACAACAGACAATGTAATTACCACACAAACTACCAACACGTCTGAACCGAACAAGCAGAGCCTGTAGGTAACCCATCTTCCTGTTAGATAGTGCTTTTTTTTTGTAACTATGTGCACCATAGTACAAACATTGACGTAATAAGAAATTAGATAGTAGAATTTTGTACTATTCACTTTATAAAGCCCGAAAAATGAAGCTAAAAATTTCATTATTCCTAGGTGTAGTAGAGTACATATATGTACTATATTAGGCCTCAGATAGCGTGCTATAGTAACAAAGATTAGTTTAGTTTAGTTTAT
Organism: Procambarus virginalis; assembly: GCA_020271785.1. Lineage (NCBI taxonomy): Eukaryota > Metazoa > Arthropoda > Malacostraca > Decapoda > Cambaridae > Procambarus > Procambarus virginalis. Next base: position 12,244,719 of record WNGS01008507.1, read on the forward strand.
AAGTAGAAAATCATTTTCCGGTTTGTCCAAATTCAAAAGTACTGATTTCTACTTTCTAATTGTGTTGTACGTCGGTATATGTTTTCTGGTCCTCATCCTTCCTGTAAGTACTACCAAAACATGAGGATGGGCCGCTGTAGAGTAGACCCCGAGTGGCGTTCAGATTCAGGAGGTGAACATATTGAAAAGGTTTCAAAACCAGATTTTCAGATTATGCAAGTATCGAAAGAAGTAAGGAAAGGAATTATCAGGAGGAAACACCAAGCCATTACGACTATATAACACTTGGAAGGAGATCAGGATAAGGATTTTGGATGGGAGGGGGGAAGGAATGTACCCAACCACTTGGACGGTCGNTATCTTTACATAATAGGAATATGTCACATGTTAGACAATCATAACAGCAAAAAAGCAAGCTCCGGACCGTGCAATATTCCAGGATTTTCCAAACATGTCTCACGTAGGAAAAATGTTCATTTGAATTTTCGTCCCATAATTTACAAATTGGTACCCGACTGTCCATCCAAGGGGAGTGGACGCTGGTTGCCAAGCTGTGGATTTCTCTTTTCATTTTTCTCGACAAACTACAAATATATATATTTATTTTCGATACAGACCATACAGCCACGTTCTGAGCATAATAAAAGGCACTGCAATTTGAAAAAATGTCATAGAATTTCGGGAAAGCAGCAGTATTGAGCCTAGGCATTTTCTGTGTTTCCAATAGAGTAGAATGGAAAAATACGCGCTCGGAAAATGCTGGCCCTGAAAGCCATTAGCAGCCAAATGAGATCGGTCGCAAATTCAAATAGGATTTCGGAGTGGAAATTTTAACAAGATACGGTCTGGACACGACGTCATTTGATTGACCATTAGTTAGAGCGTCTGAAAAACGTAATCGGATAAAGGCGGTCTGCCCGCTAACAAGTTACTCCCAACAGTCGCCATATAACTGCAGACCTAAACGTTATTATCACTTAAATCCCCGACTGTGAACGATTTACACTTGTAATGGGGAAGAAACCAATATGTTCTGGCTGCGGCCCCGAGGGCAGGCGCTAGAGCTACTGTGTTAAGGAATCAATATAGCTCAGTACTGCAGCCGTCTTAACAATTGTTCACAGTATCGACCACTACTCTCCTCCCATCTTCATCCCGGGAGAGATGCAGCCTTCCCCTCCCTTACCCAGTCCTCAGTCTTATTTGTAATTATTATTTGTCTTAACATTTATTACATCAACACTGTTCCTATTTAAGGGCATTCAGTCCACTCGTGTCTTCTCGGGTTGAACCAGTGATAATTAATAACACAATCGTCATCATCACCTTCATCACTACCATCATTAACATCATCAACATCACCATCATTGTCTTTCTTGTGTTCTGATTATTTCGGTTTTAATGTGATCTTTTGTATTTCTTTATTTGCTTAGACGTGTTTTCATTGATCTTTCAGTAGCACTCCCGCGAGGCTTCCTTCACCACTGATGCTCGAATTTATTTTGTCCCAATTCTGAATGCAAAATTTTTAATAATTCTTGATATTAATAATTTTCCAAGTTTAAATATCCTTGTATTTAGATAAAGTAAATGTCAGGAGAAAGCGCTAAGCCTGTATGACTACTCATAGCACATGGAAAGGATATGAGGAAAAGGAGCTGGGATAAGAGGATACAAAGCTGGGATATAAGGACAAGGCGCTGGGATATGAGGACAGAGTGCGAGCTGGGATGTGCACTCAGATAAGAGTGAGAGTGGACCGGTGTTCATCTGCTCCTGTCTCATTAGGTCTGGTGCACTTCTCTTCTCCTTGTGTCTTACTTCCTTATTCATTTGATGAGATGAATCAAATGAACTTCCTTACTTCTCGCCTTAGCTTGTTTTGCTGTCTCTCCTCCTCTCTTATATTCTAGCATCTAAGCTTCTGCAGGCTTAGCTCTAGCTTTCCCATGTTCATTTGCTGAGATGCAAAACGGGCATCTTGCGTTATTAAGCTACACTCTTCTTTGATACAACCGTCTGTGGGTCACATGTCTCATTTGATCAATTGGCTCGATTTTTCAGACATCTGTTTATTAGTAAAGGTAAAGTGAAACTGCTGCCGGCTGATTGATTTATTGATGAAGATTAAGCCACCCACGAGCTGGCACAGGCATGAAGATTCCATAATGTTGCCGACAGAACGTCTTCCGTTGTAACCGCCCCTTGGCATCCTCGGCGTTGAAGACTGCTGAGGTAGCAGGTAGAGCAGAACAGGTCACGGTTTCATCTTAAATTTTAAGCGATTCTGTCTTAAATATATTTCAGCGAAAGTATGGGCATTCGCAGCCGTTGTTGTCAAACAAGTATAAAATTTTCCTTAATGCTGAAATTTGCATGGCTGCCTTACTCGCGAGGTTCTTCATTATCATTGCAAAATCAAATTTTATTTTCCATGGATGTCCATAATATTTTCAGTCATTTACGAACCGGTCCTAGTACTTACAGCATAGTTTCTGGTGGCCATCGTCTGTGATTCTTCTGGAACAGATGTGATCAGTCATTCTCCTCCCCTGGCAGACATCTAAAGTTGATGGTTGATGAACTTGAGGGCAGCGGATGTGTCCACTCTTGTATAAGTCAAGGTCAGGGTGCAGTCACCAGTGTGGGCTGTCTCTATATGTACATATTTATCTCCCTGGTTTTAGAGAGAAATACTTTCTTTAATAAGTATCGTCCCTCCTGTCTTATAGTGAGCTTCCGCATCTTTCTACCCTACATGCATCATTATCATCCATCACTACACATCCAACATAAGACTCCTCACTACACATCCAACATAAGACTCCTCACTACACATCCAACATAAGACTGCTCACTACACATCCAACATAGGCCTCCCTCTAGGCGAGGGTGCCGGGCCCCCATGGCTTGTGTACTAGGCTGGCTGGTGATCTCCCTCACTCACATAATAGGTTGGCGTCAGTATCTAATCATGTGCTGAGGGCCCTCCACCATATCCCGTTCCCACCCCCTCCTCTCTCTCTCTGTCTTTATCTCTCTCATTCTCTTCCCTTCCCTCTCCCCCTCTTTTTATCCCGCTGTAACAAAGGCGTGAGAACAACTCCAGATTTAGGGAAACTGTCGTCATCGGAGCAGGCAATGTTGACGCCTCCAGGCTCCCACACCACTCAATACCTCCGCCTTCCTTTTTTATTCCCCCCCCCCCCCACTTGTAGCGCAATGCCGGGGTCAGTAAGTGTATGTGGTATATTATGTGTTTAATATACATAATATACCACATGCCGTTACTGAAAAGATATCTGTTCAAGTTTCACTACTGATTCATTTCCTCGAAGCTATTGTTGAGTAGCCTATCTTTTATGTCTAATTCATTCATTATTAAACGTCACAAATTACATAACTGTTGTTATTATCGTGATTATACATCTTCTGTAATTTGTCAGATGTTTGGGGCGTTTTCTGTGATTGAGAATTGCTTGCCAAAAGGCATGGACGGGTCCTGTGACCCCGCCACCAGGTGTGGACGGGTCCTGTAACGCCGCCACCAGCCACCAGGTCACTCCTCGCTTACATCCTCCAGCTGCTTTGCTGGTTGTTCCTCTCCACTTTCATGAGGATAATATAATAATTTTCCTCTGGTTGCTTCCCTCCTGCATATCCCTCACCTAGGGTTCCCTCCTGCAGCAGTGAGTCAAACATCACACTGATGTTCCCACCGCAGGTCACTACCTGCCCTGCAGCCCGTCCTCATCAACAAAGACCAAACACACGTTAATCCAGCCGCCAAACCCCCCCCCTGTTTATGAATAAAGATCAGTTTGTACACGACTCACAAGTGATGACCTTCGAACATTTCTCGACCAGTGCTTCGCTCACGACTTCTGTTTGAATCGTAACTCTGCAAATACTTCACCCAAATACTACAAACAAATAATTCCCAACAGAATCTGAAGACCTAACCTAACCTACGCCTAAATATACACAGAACTTTAATATATAATACTAATAATTTATATATGAGAACAAACTTACTTTTAATGACCAATTCGTACAAATTTATGAGGCTAGTTGACACCCTCAGCCTAGTTCGATACACCAATATCACTTGTGTGTACCAGGTGTTTACGCACGAAGATTTTAAACACCATCTTAGTCAGCATTTACATATTTGTGTCAATTGATATTTTAACCTATAGTAAATGTATAGCTTTGTTTTTCGAGGATTTGTATACATCAGGGCCAGATTCACGAAAGCACTTACGCAAGCACTTACAAACGTGTACATCTTTCCTCAATCTTTGACGGCTTTGGTTACATTTATTAATCCGTTTACAAGCATGAAAACTTCCCATTCAATTGTTGTTATTGTTATAAACAGCCTCCTGGTGCTTCGGAGCTCATTAACTGATTAATAATTGGAAACAAAGCCGCCAAAGATTGACAAAAGATGTACAGGTTCGTAAGTGTTTGCGTAAGTGTTTTCGTGAATCTGACCCCAGAGCAACTGGCTTCCATAAATTTAAATCTTGCACAAGTGCTAAGTTAATACATAGTTTTCAAGTAAAGTAACTTTAAATAGTCCACCGTTCTCTATGACACGATAAGATTTCAATATAAAACGTAATTCCCTAACCCAAAAAGCCTCTATCGACTAATCTCCATAAAAGTCTAAGTGGACTCTGGAATATATCACAGTTGCCTATTGACACATTATCAGTGCGACGCACAACAATGGCAATCAAGCCGTGGTTCTCACGCTATTGTGTCCCACCAATCACACAAGAGTTCTTCCCTTACTGTGCATCATCTCTTTGTTCGTCTATGCATACTTTCCTGAAAGGCAGAGTTCAACTGTTACGGAATTTTCATGAATCATTTTGGAAGAAAGTTGAATTGTTTTCTCTAGGAAGCGCTTATATTTACGTGGATATTTTTGACTAAGTAATAGTACTATCAATGACGAATATAACCAATGTCAATCATAGTAGTTACTTAGTAAGCATGATCCAAAATATGGATTTTTTGTTGTTGTTATCTACCGAGGTTGGGCTGAGAGAGCGACCTAGGCGTTCTTGATAGGGAATGTTGGACGACCATTAACGAGGAGAGGAGAGCGCCCAGAGATAATGGTGACCACAGGTAGGCCCCCCACTCTCACCATTCTACATGAATGGGTTTCTCTCGTGAGCTTAGTAGGGTTTTTCCCAAGGTTTAGGTGGCGGCTGGCACCAGGGAACTTACCGGTACAGGTAATGACCATCATGGCAGGTAAGCACCTTGAAGTGTTAGGTCTTTAGATCACTCCAGTATATCTTACACAACAATTAACACATCTATATACTGTACTACTAATTTGCTACTTAAATATTTATTATTAATTTAATTTTAATGTAATCGTAAAAAATAATAAGAGAGTGAGTAGTTGTAGAGAGTTGTGTTGGCAGCACTGAGAGACAGAGGCTGGCCGAAGTATGTTGGTCCGTCAGTGTTTGTGTAGCTGCCCCACCTTCCCACCGGCCCACAATACCTGCCAGGGGGCTGGAGGCTCATCAGCCGGGAAGGGAAAGGCAACAAGGGTGAGGGAAGGTTGGGGGGATGATCCATTACGCAGTAGGTGAAGCATTTCTACTCTTTTTGCGATTTTTGCCTTGTAACCCTCGAAGAAGCTTTGACTGCAATTATATTTTTTCCGTGTGTGTTTATGGGAGCGTGCGTGTGTGTGCTTGCTTATACTTCACCTCCTCTCTGAGGATCAAATGCCAACATTACTGCACCTTCCATTCAGTAAATTCAATTTTAATAATAAAAGGATAGACTGGGAGATAATAAACAGGGAACTTACAAACATTCCATGGGAAAGTGTTCTAAGTAATAAAAGTCCTACAGATGGAATAGAAAAACTGACTTCGGAAGCGTATCAAGTCTATCTGAAACATGTTCCTTTGAGGAAAGCCAGAAAGAGATCCAACGTAGAAAGAGAACGCAGACGACACTATAAACGAAGGAAAAAATAACAGAACTGCTTATGCAGACACGAATTTCCCGTCAAAGAAGGACTAATTTAAATAGGGAGATTGAAGAAATCGAGCGGAAATTGAAACACTCATATGAAACTGAAGAAAGGCAGTTAGAACAGAAAGCAATTCAGGAAATAAAGAAAAATCCAAAATACTTCTTCACATATGCGAAATCAAAAGCAAAAACCACTGCCAGTATTGGACCTATTCGTACAAGTGAAGGTTCATACATGGAGGATGACAAAGAAATTAGTGAAATCCTAAAAAAGCAGTATGAGGACATGTTTAGCACTCCAATAACCAGCATGAAAGTGGAAGATCCAGACAATTTCTTTATGCGGGATATCCAAACCCCTGTAAATATAACTGATATCAACACGAGCGCACTAGACTTTGAAAGAGAAATTGAAAACATGCCCATGCACTCGGCCCCAGGTCCAGATTCATGGAATTCAATATTTATAAAGAAATGCAAAGTGCCGGTAGCACAGGCACTCAGTATAGTGTGGAGGAAGAGCTTGGACACGGGGGAGATACCAGATGCACTTAAAGTAGCAGACATAGCCCCTCTACACAAGGGAGGGAGCAAAGCATTGGCAAAGAATTATAGACCAGTTGCACTAACATCGCACATAATAAAAGTATTTGAGAGAGTGATTAGGAGTCAGGTCACCAATTTCATGGAGACCAATGACCTTCACAACCCAGGCCAACATGGATTTCGAGCGGGAAGATCGTGCCTCTCACAGCTACTTGATCACTACGACAAAGTCACTGAGGCTTTAGAAGAAAAAACAGAATGCTGATGTGATATACACGGACTTCGCAAAGGCTTTCGATAAATGTGACCATGGCGTGATAGCACACAAAATGAAGTCAATGGGAATAACTGGTAAAGTAGGACACTGGATACTCAGTTTTCTGTCAAACAGGACTCAGCGAGTAACAGTCAACCATATAAAATCTAGTCCGAGCGCAGTTAAAAGCTCTGTACCTCAGGGTACAGTCCTTGCACCGCTGCTTTTGCTTATTCTCATATCAGATATAGACAAAAATACAAGCCACAGCTTCGTATCATCCGATGACACAAAAATCAGTATGAAAATTACCTCGGCTGAAGACATTGAAAAACTTCAAGCTGAAATTAATAAAGTTTTCAGAAAATAACATGATGTTTAACAGTGATAAATTCCAGGTACTCAGGTACGGTAAAAATGAGGACCTTAAACATAATACAGAGTACAAAACACAATCAAATGTGCCCATAGTGGAAGAGCAGCATGTAAAGGATTTGGGAATAATGATGTCTGACGACCTAACGTTTAGGGAGCATAACCAAGCAAATATTGCGTCAGCCAGAAAAATGATCGGATGAATTACGAGAGCTTTCAAATCCAGGGATCCCATCACAATGGTTGTACTTTTCAAATCACTTGTGTTGTCCCGTCCTGAGTACTGCTCAGTACTCACTTCCCCTTTCAGAGCAGGAGAGATTGCTGAAGTAGAGGGAATACAGAGAACATATACGGCACGCATAGACGCGATAAAGCACCTAAATTACTGGGATCGTCTCAAAGCCCTCCAAATGTACTCACTAGAAAGAAGACGAGAGAGAGATAAAAAAATATACACTTGGAAGATACTGGAGGACCAAGTACCAAATTTACACAGTAAAATACCAACGTACTGGAGTGAACGATATGGAAGAAAATGCAGAATAGAACCAGTGAAGAGCAGGGGTGCCATAGGCACAATCAGAGAACACTGTATAAACATCAGAGATCCACGGTTGTTCAACACCCTCCCAGCAAGCATAAGAAATATTGCCGGAACAACCGTGGACATCTTCAAGACGAAACTAGATTTATTCCTCCAAGGAGTGCCGGATCAACCGGGCTGTGGTGGGTATGTGGGCCTGCGGGCCGCTCCAAGCAACAGCCTAGTGGACCAAACTCTCACAAGTCAAGCCTGGCCTCGGGCCGGGCTTGGGGAGTAGAAGAACTCCCAGAACCCCATCAACCAGGTATCAACCAGGTATCTTCCGACTTCGAAAACAATCCCTACATCTGTTCTAACCTAACCCTGGCTTGCTGTCCCAATCCACACCGAGTATGGGTGTATTTGGAGCTAGACAATAGTTGAGAGGCACAGCCAGCACGGGCTCCTCTATCAAAGCGCAGGGGGCAGGGGGATGGCACTCGAGGCACAGTAAAGTTAACATCATTATGAAGCGTCTCACCACGGCAGGATATCCAGCAGAGAGAGAGCCCTGTGATTGACGATCCTGTTGGTCATCCAGGTCAAATAACAGTGAACTGGAAAAATGGCAAGTAGCCAAGTCTGGAGAGTAAAAAATTTTCTGGATCACCATTGCAATTTTGGCGCCATTGCTTCGGGGACGCTTGTTACCCGGGTAAAATTATGCCCAACACTTCCTCAGGCCAGGCTCGTTAGAGCGGCGGCCGTTCCCCACAGACGTTTTCTTCAATTTTAGCATACTGTGTATTAATAATTGGTTTGTTCTCCTATATAAGTTAATATTATACTAAATATTCATGCAAGGTTTAGCTTAGGTGTTTAAGTCCTGTTGACGATTATTTGTATTTGAAGTACCTGGATGAAGCATTTCAACCAGTCCTCGAACCAAGTCCATTCCATCCAGAGGTCGACTCCACAGACACTTTCATAAATTTTTACATGTTGTTCATTCAAAACAGAAATTTCTCAACTATAAATTAATATTATAATATATTAGCATTGTGCATATAGACATAGGTTAAGTTAGGTGTTTAGGTTCTGTTGGCGATTATTTGTATTTGAAGTACGTGGGTGAAGCAGTTACAGCGTTGTGATTCGAACAAAATTCGTCAATGATATATAATATAAATATAAATATATATATATATATATATATATATATATATATATAGATATATATATATATATATATATATATATATATATGTAGCATTGCAATAAAATAAAACAAAACATACAAAAAAATAATAGGGGTGGTAGGAGAAGAAAAGAATTAAGTATTCGGTGAGAATCCACAAGATCTTCTCTGAATGCTCTTTGTTTTCTTCTTCGAGGATGTGGGTCCCTGCAATTGCACCAGAGGTGGTACCCCTAATATATATATATATATATATATATATATATATATATATATATATATATATATATATATATATATATATATAACTAAGAACTCTTTGACCCGATCAGAATTCGAACCCATGCCGTCCAGGATTACCCCTAAACGTACACAGTACCATGTGGTACTGTGTACGTTTAGGGGTAATCCTGGACGGCATGGGTTCGAATCCTGGCCGGGTCAAAGAGTTCTTAGTGATCTATGGCTTGCGCGTTCATGCAGCTTTCTCACACACACACACACACACACACACACACATATATATATATATATATATATATATATATATATATATATATATATATATATATATATATTTATATATGCAGAATAAAAACATGTGAAAAATAGAGAATGCTTAACGCGTTTTCGGCTAATTCGCCTTCATCAGAGCAAAGTAGAATGAACTTCATTCTACTTTGCTCTGATGAAGGCGAATTAGCCAAAAACGCGTTAAGCATTCTCTATTTTTCACATGTGGTTATTCTGCATACTTGGATCAGTTTTTTGTGATCATTGTTGCATATATATATATATATATATATATATATATATATATATATATATATATATATATAACTAAGATATATATATATATATATATATATATATATATATATATATATATATTCTGTCAAATAAATTGATGTTATTTGACAGATTGATAACTGTCAATCAACTGGTGTACAAATTCTGGAGCCAATCATATCTACATTTGAAACTGTATAGAGTCAGCCTCCACCACATCACTGTCTAGTCTATACCATTTACTAACTACTCTGGTATTAAAAAAATATTTCTAATGTCTCTGTCGCTCATTTGGGTCCTCAGTTTCCACCTGTGTGCCCTTGTCCGTGTTCGTCGGCTTCTCGGTCTATATGCATTTGATACTTTGCTTTAGTTCTGGATAATGTCCAGGACTAAAGTATGCTTGCTGGTTGGTCAGTAAACAATTGTGGTGGTCTTAATAGCTCTCCAGTTAGGATAGGCCTTCACCCCAAAACAAAATAAATTCAAATATACTACCATGTAGTATATACAAATATACTACATTTGGAAGCAAATCAACAACAGCAATTCAGCTTCAGATAGACAATGTTAACATCAGTAATAAAAATGATGGAAAGTTTCTTGGCCTATTCCTAGACAAGAGACTCAACTTCAGCGCCCACATACAACACATAACTAAGAAAGTCTCTAAAACAGTTGGTTTACTCTCCAAAATCAGATATTATGTACTTAACTCTGCTCTCCTCTCACTGTATTATGCATTAATCTATCCCTATCTTAATTATGGTACCTGTGTATGGGGTTCAACCACTGCAAACCACCTCAAGTCCATCATCACCCAGTAAAAATCTGTTATCAGAACAATAACATACTCTGCTTTCAGACAACACTCAGCCTCCTTGTTTAATTCCCTAAACATGCTAAACATAAAATCACTCCACACATTCTCTTGTGTCAATTACATTTACAAAACCATGTGTTCTTTAATGTAAACCCTGCTCTGAAACTCTCTCTGGACAAATGTAATAGGACCCATTATCACCACACCAGGAATAAATATCTCTTTGATATCCCCAGAGTCAAACTTAATCTGTGTAAACACTCTATGCAAATAAAGGAACCTGGGGCCAGATTCACGAAGCAGTAACGCAAGTACTTACGAACGTGTACATCTTTCCTCAATCTTTGACGGGTTTGGTTACATTTATTAAACAGTTTACAAGCATGAAAACTTGCCAATCAACTGTTGTTATTGTTATAGACAGCCTCCTGGTGCTTCGGAGCTCATTAACTGTTTAATAATTGTAAACAAAGCCGCCAAACATTGAGAAAAGATGGACAGGATCGTAAGTGCTTGCGTAACTGCTTCGTGAATCTAGCCCCTAGTCTATGGAACTCACTCCTTAATGAATTGAAAAGCTGTCCAACTTTTGCCTAATTCAAAAAACACCAAAAAGTACCTATTTTCATCTTCATCGTTTCCTAACTTGTGCTTTAAACTTGTACTGTATCTAGTGCTACCCAATCCCCCAATATCTATGTATCTAAGCCAAACAACTTTATCATTGTGATCATTGCTGTCGTCTTATATGTGCTATCAATATGCTGTATTGTGCCTGTTTATCTTTGTTTAATTATCAATCACGCTGCCAATGTTATCAATCAGAGCTATCGATGTGTTTTAGTTAATATACCTACTAATCTCTCTCATTTTTTTTCTTGCAATGTACCTGTTAACTTTTAAGAATTTTGCTAGAATTTATCTACTTAAAATTATCTGTTAGATTAATGACATGCCCGAAACGCTGCGCGTACTAGTGGCTTTACAATAATGTAAACACCATGCTATGTACCCTCACAAACCCAATGTACCTTCTTGTATAAATAAATAAATAAAAGTATAGTCACCCCACACTGAGAAGAGAACACCCTCAGATTACACTTTCTCGTAATTGAAAGAAAACGTAAACTGTTTTATGGTACACTAACGAAAGATAACTAAGCTGAATGGAACGCTCTGGCAATGCACTGCAGACGTGCTAATTCCTCGGCTCAGGCAGGAACTGTCGTAGGTTCAGACAGGAGCGTCGGAGGCTCAGACAGGAACCGTCGGAGGTTCAGACAGGAACCATCGGAAGTTCAGACAGAAGCCATCGGAGATTCAGACAGGAGCCGTCGGAGGTTCAGACAGGAGCCGTCGGAGGTTCAGACAGGAGCCGTCGGAGGTTCAGACAGGAACCGTCGGAGGTTCAGACAGGAACCGTCGGAGGTTCAGACAGGAACCGTCGGAGGCTGTGGGAAGTAATGTTGGATAATTATATTTTTATTTTTTTTTTTTTATTATTTATTCATATACAAGAAGGTACATTGGAATGTTAGAATATATAATATGGTAATTACAATCTTGTAAAGCCACTAGTACGCGCAGCGTTTCGGGCAGAAGTTAGAGAAGTACTCCTGTTAATAGAGAAGTTAGAGAAGTACTGTCGTAGAATTAGGAAGTTGAGAGGGAAGCTACATAGGAAAAAAACTGTGAGGGAGAGAATGATAGAGACTGTGAGGGAGTTTGTTTAGTTAGAGTGTTGGGAAGATTATGAGGTATTAGAAACTATAAGAGAGATTGTAAGGGAGAGTTACAGGGAGACTGAGAGGGAGGGAGTCAAGGAGAGTGTGAGGGAGAGTGTGAGGAAGAGTGTGAGGCAGGGTGCGAGCGAGCCTGAGGGCGGGCGCGTGCTGGAGGCGGCCAGGGGTGACCACAGGCCGCGACTCAAACTGAGGATGACCTATCGATCACCTCCGACACTTAAGATGCAAAACCTGATGAGATAAGGAGCCGCGTCGCCATGGTTACCCAGCTGATGTTGGGACGCCCACCGTCCATGGAACGCTCATCACTGTGCAGAGAGAGAGAAAGAGATGCAAGGTAGTAGATCGGGTCCATCAGTGTAGAGCCAAAGGCCAGCATGAGGCTGGTAGTGCCAAAGGCCAGCATGGGGCTGGTAGAGCCAAAGGCCAGCATGGGGCTGGTAGAGCCAAAGGCCAGCATGGGCTGGTAGAGCCAAAGGCCAGCATGGGGCTGGTAGAGCAAAGGCCAGCATGGGCTGGTAGAGCCAAAGGCCAGCATGGGGCTGGTAGAGCCAAAGGCCAGCATGGGGCTGGTAGAGCCAAAGGCCAGCATGGGGCTGGTAGAGCCAAAGGCCAGCATGGGGCTGGTAGAGCCAAAGAAGGCAGTAAAAGAATGGCAGAGATGATCACAGCATTAACCCCGCCCAGAGTGGTCACCGCAGCCTTGTCATCCAGGTCATCACCCTATGATTTACCGGCTGTAAAAATAAGCTGGAAATGTTTTCCGTCCGTGGAGAACACCGCGCCCAACCTGTCTTACACATAACTTGTTTCATCTAGATTCTTTGTGACATTTGTACACACACACAAACACACACACACACACACACACACACACACACACACACACACACACACAACACACACACACACACACACACACACACACACATTTTTTGCACTGTCGGAAAGCCTTTGACACAGTACCCCATAAAAGGTTGATGCATAAGCTGGAGAAACAGGCAGGAGTAACAGGTAGGGCGCTCCAGTGGATAGGGAGTACCTAAGCAATAGGAAGCAGAGAGTTACAGTGAGGGGTGAGACCTCAGACTGGCGTGAAGTCACCAGTGGAGTCCCACAGGGCTCTGTACTTGGACCTATCCTGTTTCTGATATACGTAAATGATCTCCCAGAGGGTATAGACTCATTCCTCTCAATGTTTGCTGACGACGCCAAAATTATGAGAAGGATTAGACAGAGGAGACAGCTTGAGACTTCAAGAAGACCTGGACAAGCTGCAGGAATGGTCGAACAAATGGCTGTTAGAGTTTAACCAAGCAAATGTAATGTAATGAAGATAGGGGTAGGAAGCAGGAGACCAGATACAAGGTATCATTTGGAGATGAAATACTTCAAGAGTCAAGAGAGAGAAAGACCTGGGGGTTGATATCACGCCAGACCTGTCCCCTGAAGCTCATATCAAGAGGATAACATCAGCAGCATATGCCAGGTTGGCTAACATAAGAACGGCTTAGAAAACTTGTGTAAGGAATCTTTCAGAACATTATATACCACATATGTCAGACCAATCCTGGCGTATGCGGCTCCAGCATGGAGTCCCTTCTAGTCAAGCATAAGACTAAACTGGAAAAGGTTCAAAGGTTTGCCACCAGACTAGTACCGAGCTGAGAGGTATGAGCTACGAGGAGCGACTGCAGGAATTAAACCTCACTTCGTTGGAAGACAGAAGAGTTAGGGGGGACATGATCACCACATTCAAGATTTCAGGGGAATCGACAGGGTTGATAAAGACAGGCTGTTAACACAAGGGGCACACGCACTAGGGGACACAGGTGGAAACTGAGTGCCCAAATGAGCCACAGAGATATTAGAAAGAAGTTTTTTAGTGTCAGAGTGGTTGACAAATGGAATGCATTAGGGAAGCGATGTGGTGGAGGCTGACTCCATACACAGTTTCAAGTGTAGATATGATAGAGCCCATTAGGCTCAGGAAACTGTACCCTTTGATTGACGGTTGAGAGGCGGGACCAAGAGCCAGAGCTGAACCCCGCAAGCACAACTAGGTGAGTACAACTAGGTGAGTACAACACACACACACACACACACACACAACACACACACACAAACACACACACACACACACACACAACACACACACACACATGGGGAG
>WNGS01008507.1:12267482-12280788 GCA_020271785.1 Procambarus virginalis
TTGTTTGGCGGGATATTCCTGCGGGACCCTAAGCCTCTGGCTGGCCCACTAAGTGTTGCTTGTTTCTGTTTTACTTGGCGAGATGAGTATTTATGACTCCGTATGTTGCTTCAGTAAGATTTTGCCCTTGTGTTTAACATCTTCTTCTGTTGAACTAAGATGAAATCTTAATGGGTTTGTACTATGCACTGTGTTAGATAATGTTCCAGTGGTCTGTCGGGCATTTCTCCACAGTGCTGACATTATGTGGTGGTGATGTTACTGATGATTGTGGTGATGATACTGATGGTGATGATACTGATGGTGATGTTACTGATGGTTGTGGTGATGTTACTGATGGTGATGTTCTGATGGTTGTGATGTTACTGATGGTTGTGGTGATGTTACTGATGGTTTGTGTGATGTTACTGATGGTTCTGATTTTACTGATGGTTTGTGGTGATGTTACTGATGGTTGTGGTGATGTTACTGATGGTTGTGATGTTATGATGGTTTGGTGATGTTACTGATGGTGGTGGTGATGTTACTGATGGTGATGTTACTGATGGTTTGTGGTGATGTTACTGATGGTGGTGGGTGATGTTACTGATGGTGATGTTACTGATGGTTGTGGTGATGTAACTGATGGTTGTGGTGATGTTACTGATGGTGATGTTACTGATGGTTGTGGTGATGTTACTGGATGGTGATGTTACTGATGGTTGTGGTGATGTTACTGATGGTTGTGGTGATGTTACTGATGGTTGTGGTGATTTACTGATGGTTGTGATGTTACTGATGGTTGTGGTGATGTTACTGATGTTGTGGTGATGTTACTGATGGTTGTGATGTTACTGATGGTTGTGTGATGTACTGATGGTTGTGATGTTTACTGATGGTTGTGATGTTACTGATGGTTGTGGTGATGTTACTGATGGTGGTGGTGATGTTACTGATGGTGATGTTACTGATGGTGATGGTGATGTTACTGATGGTGATGTTACTGATGGTTGTGGTGATGTTACTGATGGTTGTGGTGATGTTACTGATGATGTTACTGATGGTTGTGGTGATGTTACTGATGGTTGTGGTGATGTTACTGATGGTTGTGGTGATGTTACTGATGGTTGTGATGTTACTGATGGTTGTGGTGATGTTACTGATGGTTGTGGTGATGTTACTGATGGTTGTGATGTTACTGATGGTTGTGGTGATGTTACTGATGGTTGTGGTGATGTTACTGATGGTTGTGATGTTACTGATGGTTGTGGTGATGTTACTGATGGTTGTGGTGATGTTACTGATGGTTGTGGTGATGTTACTGATGGTTGTGATGTTACTGATGGTTGTGGTGATGTTACTGATGGTTGTGGTGATGTTACTGATGGTTGTGGTGATGTTACTGATGGTTGTGGTGATGTTACTGATGGTTGTGATGTTACTGATGGTTGTGGTGATGTTACTGATGGTTGTGGTGATGTTACTGATGGTTGTGGTGATGTTACTGATGGTTGTGGTGATGTTACTGATGGTTGTGGTGATGTTACTGATGGTTGTGGTGATGTTACTGATGGTTGTGATGTTACTGATGGTTGTGGTGATGTTACTGATGGTGGTGGTGGTGTTACCTCTGCCCGGGGCACTGTTACCTCTGCCCGGGGCACTGTTACCTCTGCCTGGGGCACTGTTACCGCTGCCTGGGGCACTGTTACCTCTGCCTGGGGCACTGTTACCTCTGCCTGGGGCACTGTTACCTCTGCCCGGGGCACTGTTACCTCTGCCTGGGGCACTGTTACCGCTGCCCGGGGCACTGTTACCTCTGCCTGGGGCACTGTTACCTCTGCCTGGGGCCCTGTTACCTCTGCCTGGGGCACTGTTACCTCTGCCCGGGGCACTGTTACCTCTGCCCGGGGCACTGTTACCGCTGCCCGGGGCACTGTTACCGCTGCCCGGGGCACTGTTACCTCTGCCCGGGGCACTGTTACCTCTGCCTGGGGCACTGTTACCTCTGCCCGGGGCACTGTTACCTCTGCCCGGGGCACTGTTACCTCTGCCTGGGGCACTGTTACCTCTGCCTGGGGCACTGTTACCTCTGCCTGGGGCACTGTTACCTCTGCCTGGGGCACTGTTACCTCTGCCTGGGGCACTGTTACCGCTGCCCGGGACACTGTTACCGCTGCCCGGGGCACTGTTACCTCTGCCTGGGGCACTGTTACCGCTGCCTGGGGCACTGTTACCTCTGCCTGGGGCACTGTTACCGCTGCCCGGGGCACTGTTACCTCTGCCCGGGGCACTGTTACCTCTGCCTGGGGCACTGTTACCGCTGCCTGGGGCACTGTTACCTCTGCCTGGGGCACTGTTACCTCTGCCTGGGGCACTGTTACCTCTGCCCGGGGCACTGTTACCTCTGCCTGGGCACTGTTACCTCTGCCCGGGGCCCTGTTACCGCTGCCCGGGGCACTGTTACCTCTGCCCGGGGCACTGTTACCTCTGCCCGGGGCACTGTTACCGCTGCCCGGGGCACTGCTACCTCTCTCCAGGGCACTGCTATCGGGTCCGTCTTCACTACCTCGCCGTGAAGACGTCCACACTCGTGGTTGTGGCTGGTCTCTGTTGTATGTGTCACGAGCATACACATGCATGATGACTTGTGCCTCTCTACAGACACATACTCACACATTCTCTGACAGGATATTGAGCCGAGGCCTGTCACAGGCGCACCCGCAAGTGTATACCAATGAACCGGTCCTCCATTATCACCCACGCCCTGTAAGCGATGGTGGTCGTAAGCACAGGCGGCTGTTTAAGATGAGAGACGCTGTTTAAGTCTGGCGGTCGACACCAAACTGCCGCCCCGCCATCACTCACGCCGCCTCGCCAGAAGGTAAACAGTCAAGGAACCGCTCCCCGTCCAGCGCCCTGCCTCACCGCTCCCCGCCCAGCCCCGCCCCCCTCCCTTGCCGCACCGCTCCCAAAAATAAACTATTTGAAATGGCGTCAGTCTACGAACAAATTATTCCTGTTATGAAGAGCCATCAATCACAGAGACGTTTAGATATGCATGTTTACGTGAGTGGGATTGTAGGTGGTCGGCGGCGAGCGGGTCGGGATCGATTCCCACCTTCCTAATGACTTCCCTCGACTCCCAGCTTGGATTTCAACAACAGCAACACACACCGACAAATTTGGTAGTGTATGGATTTGGCGTTTGGTGGCGTTTCACCCACTAGGGCCTCTTCTCCTCAACCACCACTTACAGTTATAGACCTTGTACGTGATTATGTATTGTTTTGTCAATAAACAACTCTTATGTCTTCACAAACTATCTTAAAATAGTTTCCCCCGCGAAATTTAACAAGAGCCACGGTACTCATTTGCATATTTTGAGAAGTCATTAATTTTATAAGTTGTAGATGTCTTGGGAAGTGGACAGTGGAGGGCGGGCAACCACATCAGGGCCTCGGCCCACCCTGGCCCGAGGCCCACCCTGGCCCGGGGCCCACCCTGGCCCGGGGCCCACTCTGGCCCGGGGTCCACCCTGGCCCGGGGCCCACCCTGGCCCGGGGCCCACCCTGGCCCGAGGCCCACCCTGGCCCGGGGCCCACCCTCCTTCTTACTTATACTCCCTCTAAAATAAGATAAACAGTTGGCTCGCCTACAGACAAGCATTCAATAACCATACGATGTCTTCTATATGTTTAATGTACATTCTTGTTTCGTTCCGACGACTGATTAAAAGTGATCTTAAATTCGATATATTATATATTGTTTATATATATACCGAGATCCACTTTTACTGCCTGTTGAGTGAGTCCCTTCACTTGCTGGTTACCTTCAGCCTCTCTAGGGACCGCTGGACACCCTCTACCATCACTCATATAAGTAAAAGAGAAACATAAACAAGGACCATCTTGGTGTTAATATGAAGCCTTAATCTATAAAAACATGATTGTCATCGGATTCCAAGTCCCTCAAGACATAGTCATATGTCTTGAGGGGACATATAGTTTTTGTAGGGACGCGAGTCTTATTTTCCTCGGCGTCACCCCTTTTAAATGAAAGGAACCATCGGAAATGCATCCGAGGTGCCGTGTGGCTTGTCGTCTATGATGAATAAAGATGTTCAGAATATGAGCGATGCCAACGTCATGCCAACGTCAGATACCGAGTGATTTAAAACTATGCCAAGTAGTCAGGGATGAGAAGAGTAATGAGAGAGTGAAATAATAGTGGAGGGATGCAAAATCCTTCTCCACTCTGCAGAAATAAGTAGGCAATACCTCCTGAGGTATAGTGACAGGAAACTGAGGATAGTAAGAGCACAAACTAGTGATGACGAAAATGGACAAGCTAAGAAGTAAGATGGGTTATGAGCAACGACAAAAGTACCACTTTCAGTGAAGATGTGGTCACCACTGACATACTGACTGCACCAAATGATGTTTCGGAAAATCCTCAACTCCACCTCTTCTCTCAGATTCTCTCAGTCATATTAAGGTTGAGTGTTGCCCACACGACGGAAACACGCAGTAATTGTCCCCCAAGACCCTGATAATTGCACACTTGTCAGCCTCGTATCATGCACATGCAACATGCTTGAAAGGACCATCCTAAACCGCCTGTCATATAAAATATGGAGACTTGGGAAAGGGTTCAGCGGATTTGTTAAGGGTGGAGCGCAACCAATGGTATAGCTAATTATTCAGCTAATGACACAGCTAAATACTCTGTTTTGGTAACATCAAAGGAGCCTTCGATAACGCACAATGAATTACGATCCTAGATGAGCTTGCAAGCATGGGTGTCAAGGGGAGACTCCTGCAGGGGACTGAAGACTATCTCACAGCAAGGAAAGCTAAGGTCCGCTTTGACAGATTAATTTCCAGTACGATAAATATAGAGCTTGGAATCCGTTATGGAGAAGTGCAAAGCCTCACATTATTTTACCTTCCTGAGAAACGAATTGTCAGTATCGAATTTCCGGCAGAAGAACAAACGTGGGATATGCAAATATTCTAATACAAGGACTCAACCTCTGGAGTGATAAAGCAGTCTATTCANATTGTATATATCTTTGTTTTTAAATCAATTGGGTTCATTATCATAGGCTTTAGAAGAGGCGTCCGCTGATTATAAATGAGTATTATGAAGGTATTAGGCTACAGGCACCAACCAAGACATGAATGTTTTTTTGGCGGGATATTTCTGCGGGACCCTAAGCCTCTGGCTGGCCCACTAAGTGTTGCTTGTTTCTGTTTTACTTGGGCGGAGAATGAGTATTTATGACCCGTATGGTCGCTTCAGTAAGATTTTGCCATATGTGCTTAACAACTTCTGCTGTGTTGAATCTAAGTTGAAATCTTATTGGGTTTGTAACTATGCACTGTGTTAGATAATGTTCCAGTGGTCTGTCAGGCATTTCTCCACAGTGCTGACCTTATGGTGGTGGTGATGTTACTGATGGATGGGTGATGATACTGATGGTGATGATACTGATGGTGATGTTACTGATGGTTGTGTTGTTACTGATGGTTGTGATGTTACTGATGGATGTGGTGATGTTACTGATGGTGATGCTATTGATGGTTGTGGTGATGTTACTGATGGTGATGTTACTGATGGTTGTGATGTTACTGATGGTTGTGGTGATGTTACTGATGGTTGTGATGTTACTGATGGTTGTGGTGATGTTACTGATGGTTGTGGTGATGTTACTGATGGTGAAGGTGATGTTACTGATGGTTGTGGTGATGTTACTGATGGTTGTGATGTTACTGATGGTTGTGATGTTACTGATATTTGTGGTGATGTTACTGATGGTTGTGGTGATGTTACTGATGGTTGTGGTGATGTTACTGATGGTTGTGGTGATGTTACTGATGGTGATGGTGATGTTACTGATGGTTGTGATATTACTGATGGTTGTGATATTACTGATGGTTGTGGTGATGTTACTGATGGTGATGTTACTGATGGTGATGTTACTGATGGTTGTGGTGATGTTACTGATGGTTGTGGTGATGTTACTGATGGTTGTGGTGATGTTACTGATGGTTGTGTTGATGTTACTGATGGGTGTGATGTTACTGATGGTTGTGGTGATGTTACTGATGGTTGTGATGTTACTGATGGTTGTGGTGATGTTACTGATGGTTGTGATGTTACTGATGGTTGTGGTGATGTTACTGATGGTTGTGATGTTACTGATGGTGGTGTTACCTCTGCCCGGGGCACTGTTACCTCTGCCTGGGGCACTGTTACCTCTGCCTGGGGCACTGTTACCTCTGCCCGGGGCACTGTTACCTCTGCCTGGGGCACTGTTACCTCTGCCTGGGGCACTGTTACCTCTGCCTGGGGCACTGTTACCTCTGCCCGGGGCACTGTTACCTCTGCCCGGGGCACTGTTACCTCTGCCCGGGGCACTGTTACCTCTGCCCGGGGCACTGTTACCTCTGCCCGGGGCACTGTTACCTCTGCCTGGGGCACTGTTACCTCTGCCTGGCACTGTTACCTCTGCCTGGGGCACTGTTACCTCTGCCGGGGCACTGTTACCTCTGCCTGGGCACTGTTACCTCTGCCTGGGCACTGTTACCTCTGCCTGGGGCACTGTTACCTCTGCCTGGGGCACTGTTACCTCTGCCTGGGGCACTGTTACCGCTGCCGGGGCACTGTTACCTCTGCCCGGGGCACTGTTACCTCTGCCTGGGGCACTGTTACCTCTGCCTGGGGCACTGTTACCTCTGCCTGGGGCACTGTTACCGCTGCCCGGGGCACTGTTACCGCTGCCCGGGCCCTGTTACCGCTGCCGGGGCACTGTTACCTCTGCCTGGGGCACTGTTACCTCTGCCTGGGGCACTGTTACCTCTGCCTGGGGCACTGTTACCTCTGCCTGGGGCACTGTTACCGCTGCCCGGGGCACTGTTACCTCTGCCTGGGGCACTGTTACCTCTGCCTGGGGCACTGTTACCTCTGCCTGGGGCACTGTTACCGCTGCCCGGGGCACTGTTACCTCTGCCCGGGGCACTGTTACCGCTGCCCGGGCACTGTTACCGCTGCCCGGGGCACTGTTACCTCTGCCCGGGGCACTGTTACCTCTGCCCGGGGCACTGTTACCTCTGCCCGGGCACTGTTACCTCTGCCCGGGGCACTGTTACCTCTGCCCGGGGCACTGTTACCTCTGCCCGGGGCACTGTTACCTCTGCCCGGGCACTGTTACCTCTGCCCGGGGCACTGTTACCGCTGCCCGGGCACTGTTACCGCTGCCCGGGGCACTGTTACCTCTGCCTGGGGCACTGTTACCGCTGCCCGGGGCACTGTTACCGCTGCCCGGGGCACTGTTACCTCTGCCTGGGGCACTGTTACCGCTGCCCGGGGCACTGTTACCGCTGCCCGGGGCACTGTTACCTCTGCCTGGGGCACTGTTACCTCTGCCCGGGGCACTGTTACCTCTGCCCGGGGCACTGTTACCTCTGCCCGGGGCACTGTTACCGCTGCCCGGGGCACTGTTACCGCTGCCCGGGGCACTGTTACCTCTGCCTGGGGCACTGTTACCGCTGCCCGGGGCACTGTTACCGCTGCCCGGGGCACTGTTACCTCTGCCTGGGGCACTGTTACCGCTGCCCGGGCACTGTTACCGCTGCCCGGGGCACTGTTACCTCTGCCTGGGGCACTGTTACCGCTGCCCGGGGCACTGTTACCGCTGCCTGGGGCACTGTTACCTCTGCCTGGGGCACTGTTACCGCTGCCCGGGGCACTGTTACCTCTCCCCGGGCACTGTTACCGCTGCCCGGGGCACTGTTACCGCTGCCCGGGCACTGTTACCGCTGCCCGGGGCACTGTTACCTCTGCCTGGGGCACTGTTACCGCTGCCCGGGGCACTGTTACCGCTGCCCGGGGCACTGCTATCGGGTCCGTCTTCACTACCTCGCCGTGAAGACGTCCACACTCGTGGTTGTGGCTGGTCTCTGGTGTATGTGTCACGAGCATACACATGCATGATGACTTGTGTCTCTCTACAGACACATACTCACACATTCTCTGACAGGATATTGAGCCGAGGCCTGTCACAGGCGCACCCGCAAGTGTATACCAATGAACCGGTCCTCCATTATCACCCACGCCCTGTAAGCGATGGTGGTCGTAAGCACAGGCGGCTGTTTAAGATGAGAGACGCTGTTTAAGTCTGGCGGTCGACACCAAACTGCCGCCCCGCCATCACTCACGCCGCCTCGCCAGAAGGTAAACAGTCAAGGAACCGCTCCCCGTCCAGCGCCCTGCCTCACCGCTCCCCGCCCAGCCCCGCCCCCCTCCCTTGCCGCACCGCTCCCAAAAATAAACTATTTGAAATGGCGTCAGTCTACGAACAAATTATTCCTGTTATGAAG
The DNA here is from genome assembly GCA_020271785.1 of Procambarus virginalis. Taxonomy (NCBI): domain Eukaryota; kingdom Metazoa; phylum Arthropoda; class Malacostraca; order Decapoda; family Cambaridae; genus Procambarus; species Procambarus virginalis. Next base: position 12,275,846 of record WNGS01008507.1, read on the forward strand.
AGCCATCAATCACAGAGACGTTTAGATATGCATGTTTACGTGAGTGGGATTGTAGGTGGTCGGCGGCGAGCGGGTCGGGATCGATTCCCACCTTCCTAATGACTTCCCTCGACTCCCAGCTTGGATTTCAACAACAGCAACACACACCGACAAATTTGGTAGTGTATGGATTTGGCGTTTGGTGGCGTTTCACCCACTAGGGCCTCTTCTCCTCAACCACCACTTACAGTTATAGACCTTGTACGTGATTATGTATTGTTTTGTCAATAAACAACTCTTATGTCTTCACAAACTATCTTAAAATAGTTTCCCCCGCGAAATTCAACAAGAGCCACGGTACTCATTTGCATATTTTGAGAAGTCATTAATTTTATAAGTTGTAGATGTCTTGGGAAGTGGACAGTGGAGGGCGGGCAACCACATCAGGGCCTCGGCCCACCCTGGCCCGAGGCCCACCCTGGCCCGGGGCCCACCCTGGCCCGGGGCCCACCCTGGCCCGAGGCCCACCCTGGCCCGGGGCCCACCCTCCTTCTTACTTATACTCCCTCTAAAATAAGATAAACAGTTGGCTCGCCTACAGACAAGCATTCAATAACCATACGATGTCTTCTATATGTTTAATGTACATTCTTGTTTCGTTCCGACGACTGATTAAAAGTGATCTTAAATTCGATATATTATATATTGTTGGCTCCACACCCAGTGGCTGACTCCACACCCAGTTGCTGTCTCCACACCCAGTTGCTTTCTCCACACCCAGTTGATGCCTCCACACCCAGTTGACACCTCCATACCCAGTTGCTGGCAGTTGCTTGGCCATGACCCAGTGTGTTTGCCCCCTCTAAAGGACAATGCACAGTTTAACTCTCCCAACTGAGTTGAAATGGAAGGGGTCCCAGCGGTCGGGCAGGACTCCACAAGCCTTGAGGTGCCAACAACTACTCCTAAAAGAGGTTTTGTCGAGTATGCAACAAAAACACCACCATAAACGCCAACGGTGGTGTCATCCGCATTCATACCTTCAACGAGGTAAGATGCAGTGGTTCCCACCAGCTTCCAAAGGGAAGCAATGGCCAGCTGCCATTGACGGTTAGGGAAGAGACTCCCATTAACCTAATCTCATCTGCAAACCTCACCCAAGCAATCATAGCGACGTCTGCTAGAACATTACCACACATTCCAAAAGCAGCCCGCCCAAATGCAGCAGCCAAACTTTGTAATCTTCTGAAAAGGGTTAATGATGCCCCGGAAAACATTCAAGCGTGGCATAATGTCCTTCTGTTTGGCAATGTATGCCTCACCGTCCCTCCAAGGAGGGACAAATCACTTGCTTCCTCGGTCCAGAGGGCGATAAATGAATACCCAAGGGGGGATAACCTAGTTCGCCTGCCTCTCCGAGCAAAACACACACACCGCAGAAATGGTAACAACAACATACCGGAAACAAACAAAATCAGAGCACAAATCACCAAGAAAATTGAAGAGGGAAATACCGCAAGCGCTATTAGAGTCCTCACCAGTGACGAGAAAATTGCTCCTCGAAACTCAGCCACAGCGCGGGCCCTGCAAAGCAAGCACCCACCCAGAGCCCAACAGGCGACAACATCGTTCCGCCATCAGCCGACACCATTTCAGACCCATTAACCGTTGGTGAATCTGAGGTCTACAAAGCAGCCCTTTCTTTTCCACCTGGGTCAGCAGGAGGCTTTACAGGGTTAAAACCTCAACACATCAAGCAAATGTTAAATCCTGCGGTTGGTGATGCTGCACAAGATCTTCTTATGGAACTAACAAGGTTCGTTAACATGTGCCTGGCTGGTGATATACCTGAGGTCATCAGGCCTCTCTTTTTCGGTGCCTCCCTCTGTGCTCTCAAAAAGAAGGACGATGGAATCAGGCCAATAGCTGTTGGCAACACTCTCCGACGCCTGATTGCCAAGGCTGCTACGAGGGTTGTCAGCCAGCAAGCGGCTGAATTACTGAAACCAATCCAGCTAGGATTTGGAATCCCCCAAGGCTGTGAAGCGGCTGCCCATGCAGCACGAGCATACATCACCAACATTTCTGATGAAAAGGCCCTGCTCAAACTGGATTTTAAGAATGCCTTCAACATGGTCAGAAGAGATGCAGTACTTTGTGCCGTACATCGCCATTTCCGGCCCCTCTACCCGTTCATACTATCGTGCTACAGTGGTGAGTCAAAACTGCTCTTTGGTGAACATGAAATCAGATCATGTGAAGGCGTTCAGCAAGGTGATCCTCTTGCTCCCCTTCTTTTCTGCTTAGTCTTAAAAGAAATCACCGAAAGCTTGTCCAGCGAGTTCAACATCTGGTTTTTGGATGATGGCACTATAGCTGGCACCGTAGACGACCTCTTGGCAGACATCAGGAAAATAAGGGAGCAAGAAGTAAGCCTGGGTCTTGTCCTGAACCCTTCCAAGTGTGAAGTAGTCTCCTCCAACCCAGACATCGTAGCTAGAATAAGGTCTGCCTTGCCTGGAGCCCATGTCATTAGGGCCGAGAACAGCACCCTCCTTGGAGCCCCCCTCGGGTCTAATGCCATTGAGGAGATCCTTGACAAGAAAATCGCAGACCTTAGGAGGATGGAAGACAGAATAGGTGACATCGATGCCCACGATGCTTTTTATCTCCTCACCAAATGCCTATCCCTTCCGAGGCTAACCTACTTTCTGAGGTGCGCCCCATCTTACGACAACCGAAAGCTTGAAGAGTATGACCTCTTACTGAAGACCATGCTGGAAAAAGTTGTTAATCTCTCCCTCAACGAGTGCCAGTGGAAACAAGCCACTCTTCCTGTTAGGCTCGGTGGCTTGGGTGTCCGCACTGCCACCCAAATTGCTGTCCCAGCCTTCCTGTCTTCCTCCTCAGCATCAGATGACCTGGTTAAGGAAATTCTACCTGACACCCTCAGTGATGTAGCGGGGATACAGGACCCCCACTACACGGAATGCGACACGAAATGGGGTGCCATGGCAGACCCAGCACTCAGACCAGCCATGCCGAAAGCCAAGAAACAATCCAGTTGGGACAGCCCCATTGCAGACAAAGAAGCCACAGCTTTGCTGGAGGCAGCAACAACCCCCAGTGATCGTGCACGCCTCACAGCTGTGCAGGCTCCCCATGCAGGGGACTTCCTTTTGGCAGTCCCTATGTCTGCGACAGGCACACGTCTTGATCCGCAGGAGCTCCGTATTGCAGTCGCTCTCCGTCTTGCTGCCCCTATCCACACTGTTCATAGGTGTATTTGCGGCGAGGCAGATGCTGACGAATATGGATTGCATGGCCTGCACTGTGGAAAATCTGGTGGTTGGCACACTAGACACGACGAAGTAAACGACATCATTAAAAGAAGCCTTGCCTCTGCCCAGTGTCCAGCGGAGAGAGAGCCCCGCAACCTTCTGAACCGTGACTCTGTTAGCTTTGCCGGCCGACCAGACGGAATCACACTGCGTCCGTGGAAGGGTGGCAGACAGTTGGCATGGGACTATACTTGCGTATCCACCCTGGCAGCCACATACATCAACCTCTCTGCCGGCACAGCAGGAGCCGCGGCGACACACAGAGAAAGAGACAAGTCAGCCAAGTATAGGCAATTAGATCATCGGTACAACTTCGTTCCAATAGGGTCTGAGACCCTAGGCCCATGGGGAGAGAGTGCAAGAAGGTTTCTAAAGGATCTTGGTTCCAAGCTCATTGACACCACAAGAGACCCTAGAGCGGCAAGTTTTCTCTTTCAGCGCCTCAGTGTCGCGATCCAGAGGGGGAATGCTCGCTGCATCCTCGGTTCCTGCCCAACGTCGGAGGAGTTCGAGGAAATCTACAGCCTCTAGGAAGCGAACTATTTTTGTGTCCTCTTAATGCTCATTTTTTTGTATACAATCAGATATGTAACTGTATAACCTTGCTTAATAAAGTGTACACCATAAAAAAGGGGGGTGGTAGGAGAAGCGAACACCCTCATGTATTCAGAGTTAAATGGCAAGTTTTTCCCTGAATGCTCTGTGTTCCCTTCTCTGAGGCTGTGGGTCCCTATAATTGCACCAGAGGTGGTACCCCCCTATATATATTATATATTGTTTATATATATACCGAGATCCACTTTCACTGCCTGTTGAGTGAGTCCCTTCATTTCCTGGTTACCTTCAGCCTCTCTAGGGACCGCTGGACACCCTCTACCATCATTCATATAAGTAAAAAAGAGACATAAACAAGGACCATCTTGGTGTTAATATGAAGCCTTAATCTATAAAAACATGATTGTCATCGGATTCCAAGTCCCTCAAGACATAGTCATATGTCTTGAGGGACATATAGTTTTTGTAGGGACGCGAGTCTTATTTTCCTCTGCGTCACCCCTTTTATATGAAAGGAACCATCGGAAATGCATCCGAGGTGCCGTGTGGCTTGTCGTCTATGATGAATAAAGATGTTCAGAATATGAGCGATGCCAACGTCATGCCAACGTCAGATACCGAGTGATTTAAAACTATGCCAAGTAGTCAGGATGAGAAGAGTAATGAGAGAGTGAAATAATAGTGGAGGGATGCAAAATCCTTCTCCACTCTGCAGAAATAAGTAGGCAATACCTCCTGAGGTATAGTGACAGGAAACTGAGGATAGTAAGAGCACAAACTAGTGATGACGAAAATGGACAAGCTAAGAAGTAAGATGGGTTATGAGAAACGACAAAAGTACCACTTTCAGTGAAGATGTGGTCACCACTGACATACTGACAGCACCAAATGATGTTTCGGAAAATCCTCAACTCCACCTCTTCTCTCAGATTCTCTCAGTCATATTAAGGTTGAGTGTTGCCCACACGACGGAAACACGCAGTAATTGTCCCCCCAAGACCCTGATAATTGCACACTTGGTCAGCCTCGTATCATGCACATGCAACATGCTTGAAAGGACCATCCTAA
>WNGS01008507.1:12281788-12294224 GCA_020271785.1 Procambarus virginalis
CCTGCCTTCCACTCATAATCAGCACTTCCACTCATCGTTCCTTACTTCCTCCTGCCTGTCTTAGTATTGCAGAAACATTAACTTAGACTGAATATCACGTCTTAAGATGTTACACGAGGAATGTAAAACACTGAAGATGTTTCTCAATGAAGGTAAAAATAAAATGTTAAAGGACTCAAGAATAATTGAAGGGAAGATGAGCGCAGGTGTGTGTGGCATCCTTGGCGCTCCCGGGATGTGCCTGAGAGTGTGGCGGCTGGTTGAGGGACGCCTCACGTGGGTAGTCTTGTAAATGAGCACTTAGTATGCAGTCTCCAAGGCCAGAGCGCTAAAGCTTTAGCATACCAGCTATACCAAGTATATTTGATCATCTCCAAGTCGAGTGATACATTAGACCTATAACATTGTCTGCGTGTTGTACCTGTGCACATTTACACACAACAGACATGAACTATACAAAAAATTCATCTCAGGTGTTCAGTATTCTAAATGAAAGCCTACCACACACGAATGACTGGTGTACAAGATGGAGAAGCAAGCTGGAATAATTTTATAATGGAGTACCTGAAGGACAGAAGAGAGAGAGTCACAGTGGCGAGGTGTCAGCTGGAGAATGTAACAAGTGGGGTCCCTCCGAGGCTCAGTCCTGGGACCACTACTCTTCCTAATTTATGTGAACGACCTACACGAGGGCGTTAGCTCCAGCACGTCAAGTATCTGCAGGACACAAGTAGAAGGTGCTAAAACGAATGAGTCGAAGAAATGTAAGGAAATACTCGTACCCTGTACCGGTGGTCCGTAAGTGGAATTCACAGAGGAAAGTTGTGGAAGCCGCCTCCATCTACACATCTAAGCCCAGACTCGACAAAGAATTGGGACATCAGAATAGTTAACTGGAGTGCAAGAAGTGAAGTTGTTGCGGTGAGAGGTAGAGATGACTCCCTCGTAGTTACTGAGGTGAGGAGTGACTGTTGTTGTTGTTGTTATAGATTCAGCTGCTCGGAACAAGTTCCAAGTAGCACGGGCTATGGTGAGCCCGTAACTTACCTGGCACAGGAGCGGGCAAGTAGCACGGGCTATGGTGAGCCCGTAGTGGACTTACCTGGCACAGGAGTGGTGCTGAATGAATCCGAGAAGTGACTGGTCAGCAGCCGTTAAGGGCATGTGTAAAGTTGTCTCACCACAACTGCTCCTCAGCAGCACCACACCTCCTCAGCAGCACCACACCTCCTCAGCAGCACCACACCTCCTCAGCAGCACCACACCTCCTCAGCAGCACCACACACCTCTTCATCCTCAGCTCACCATCCCGACAATAACGAGCCAGGTGGCACTAACGTTTTCCCTCCATCAACCTCGATAGGTTGGGTGCGTTGCTTGCGTTTGTACGTTTTGATAAAGCAGAACAGTTGCATTTCTTAAAGGAGTGGCAAATTGAGAGAAGGCCTGGGTTAACTGTGATGACATGTGGCATCGTTGACCTCAGAGATGCGCCGGCAGCTTTACACACACATGAAACATTGCTCGCAGTAATAGTCTGATGAATCTCATCAATCACAGAGACAAAAGAAGGATTTGTTTTCTTCAATATGATGATGGGAGTATGTGGAATGAGTAAACCCAGGACGTGGTGGAGGATGACGCCACACTTGGAGCAGGAGGGTGAGTGGTGGAGGATGACTACACACTTGGAGCAGGAGGGTGAGTGGTGGAGGATGACGCCACACTTGGAGCAGGAGGGTGAGTGGTGGAGGATGACGCCACACTTGGAGCAGGAGGGTGAGTGGTGGAGGATGACTCCACACCTGGAGCAGGAGGGTGAGTGGTGGAGGATGAGTCCACACCTGGAGCAGGAGGGTGAGTGGTGGAGGATGACTCCACACCTGGAGCAGGAGGGTGAGTGGTGGAGGATGACTCACATAGAGCAGGTTCCTGCAAGCCTGTAGCAAGATCCAACAAATCCTACGTACGATATTTTCGTAGTGCATGGTGCAGCGCTGCCTGCTGCAGGATGGGCTAGCAAAGAAAACCCACATGTAAAGTGCCCAACTCAATGAACCTAATCCAATCTAAGCAAACTTATCCTAACCTTACCTTAACCTAGGTTATCTATCTTGAGATGATTTCGGGGCTTAGTGTCCCCACGGCCCGGTCCTCGACCAGGCCACCACCCTCAGGAAGCAGCCCGTAGCAGCTATCAAACTCCCAGGTACCTATTTACTGCTAAGTAACAGGGGCATCTGGGTGAAAGAAATATTTTGGCCATTTGTCTCCACCTCCACCGGGGATCTGTAACCTTGACAACCACTACTGCTGCCATTGTAACATTGGCTATGACTACCCAATGTAAAACTTGGTGAAATAGTCACCACTGTGACCTTCTATAATGAATACTAAACTAATAAATGTACACACTTCTTATCCTGAGTAACACTTCCTATCAGTTGCACTTGGTAACACTGTTATTGAACACTTGTAATATGAGCTGACATATGATGGTTACACCGGGACCAAAGGTACACTGTCAACAAGGAAATGCTACACAGGATTAAATACGCTGCCACCATCCTGCCTTTGACCACTGAGACTAATCAAGCAACGAGGCAAGAAACATTGCTTGGCTTGGAGAGTACTTTCTATAACTGTCATTAAATATGAGACGGTTGTCAGCCACGATATCAAAAGATTCTAAGAGGATTCAACAATTGACACAGACGGGAAATTTAACATGAGTTTATTGAGATACCAAATTATACTAACACCACGATAATTCCTACTCTATCACTGGCAACAAGTTAAGAAATTTAGACATGGAACAAAATTACAGAGATCACACACATTACCTTAAACAAGCCCTCTGTCTCTCCGTCCGGTGGACACTGTCTCTCCCGGCCTGTCGATGATCGTCACAGAACCGGCCTCGATCCGGGAGCACCGTACTCTCTCACCCCCCTAGCTCTACAGGCCCCTATATACACCATTACAAAAGGGGGGGGGAAGATTTATTGTGATACCTACACCACGAAATAAGAGGGCGGCCACACATGCACAAACACTCAAGAATTTATCATTAAACTTGTTTGACATTAACCATAAACTGTTTCAAGAGAGGACTTATTAATTTCGTGTGTGGCTGACCTCTGACCTGCTTAAAAGGGGGAAATCCAAGCATGTTTACACATGAGGGTCTGGGGTCTACTCCCTTACCCTGTTGACAAGAGTATCATGAAATATTACCTACTTGAAACTTTACTGAATAAGACTAACCCAGGAATTTTTAATCAACATACAAGAAAACCGGAGGGCATCTGGGCTGACCTCTTGGAGCAGACTTCCCTGGTTGAGAACTCTAGGGGGGGGGGGGTTCATGGGTGTTACAGATCGAACCCAGAACCTCAGGACTACGAATCCGAAGCGCTGTCCACCCAGGTGTCAGCTGCGCCCTAGCCTAACCTAAACGATCTTATTCTAGCTCAATAGAGTGTATTATCACCGATTTAATTTTTCCAGTGACCGCAGTTTGGCGTTCAGATTACCAACCAACCTCTATAACATGACACAGTCCACTGACTCTCATATCGACTTGTGTAATAATTGTGGGAGGAAAGAGTAGCCGGGTTGGAGGGCCGAGCAGTGTGTCGCCGAGAGAAGCCATCCCTGGGAGCACCGTCCACTGGGGCCTTATACCTCCCCAGGAAGAAAAACATGCAACATTAAACACTATACCAGATAATTAGAACTTAATCCCGCATATTTCTACAAGAAATGAGATACAAGTTCCTTAACAATATTAATAAGAAAATGGGGGGATCTTTGACAAGCCACCGGCTTCGTGTCTTCGTCGAGGCTATTAGAGAAATAGTAGTCCTCAGGTAAATTCAGGTAAATCTCTATACTGATTGCTCTGTTAATCTTATTGTATAAACTACACTAAGAAAAAATGTATTTCAGCAAAATATTTGACCAAACGAATTTAGAGGAATGCTTCTGCTAGAGGAAGGCATATCGACCCAAGCTGAGGTAACCAGCATGATGCTAATACACCGTGTGGGCCCAGGGGCAGCAGTAGCCTGCTCACTCTCAACCTGCTCTTCACAACCTTGGAAAAACTCTTGCAGAAAGTAAAGGGGCAGTCGATGGTACCAAGACAGCCGTGACAACACCAAGACACCAATGAGAGTTGGTCAAGTTTCTGTGACTCGCAGAACCTGGGTGGAATGAATGAAAACATGTCAGCACTGAAGGTGCATAAAAGACACCACATTGTGTCGCCAAGACTCGCCATGCCTCCTTATACATTGTAAATGCTAACACTGAATACAACAAACCTTGTATAACCAAATATTTACATGTTAATATTGTGTTGTACACGGTTTCAGTGACTGGCAGTTGTGTGTACGTAGCCCCTGAGCACCGGGGCTCAGGGGCTACGGGTGTGACCCCTACAGTCTAGGTGACTGGGTGTGACCCCTACAGTCTGGGTGAGTGGGTGTGACCCCTACAGTCACACCCAGTAGATGGGTGTGACTGTAGGCCGCACTCCGGCGCCTACGCTGCAGTGACAATCACACTCGTCAACAGTGTGAACCATCGTCACTGTCTCAAGGGAGACAGACCGAGGCTAGCCGGATGCCACACTTTACTGAACACCTCATCGGCTTACCATGGCAACCTTCTTATGCAGATTATACTTGGGTGGACTTCACCATTTTCTAAGGAAAGGATTACGAAGGCGTATTATAACACACTTCCCCGCCGCACAGCTGTTCAGTGACGTGAAGAACACGCTGTTCTCAACTCGTCCTGTGGACTGTTAAGACGCTGTTTTTAATGTGTACGTCTACCGCCGTAGGACATTCACGTCTCTCACATCTTCCTTCGTCACAGGTAATATTTAGTAACAAGTTTCTCCAGTGGCAAACGTTGCCAGGTGACGCACACGCCAATCAGTCACTGACCGCCCCTGCTAGATATTATATCAACATGATAATGCTTATCGACCTTCACACTTTAATAGTACTAATGTTTATTTTGACGATTTCTTAAAACAAAAACACAGACGATATATATATATATATATATATATATATATATATATATATATATATATACTAGAGTACGAGAGTTAGAGTGAGCGAGTGTCTGACTGTGTGTTTACTCACCTATTTCTGCCTGCAGGGTCGAGCATTAGCACTTAGACACGCTTTTCTATCCGCCGATTGTCTAATGCAATGACTCCTAACCTTCCTTTTTCCTTCTACTTTTTCTACTACTGCATTCCTGCCATCTCTACTTTTAACATTATAACGGAGTTTTCTTCTGCAAACTGCATGTGGTGTGTACTACCTAATTGTACTCAACTAATTGTGCTTGCGGGGTTGAGCTTTGGCTCTTTGGTCCCGCCTCTCAACTGTCAATCAAATGTGTTACAGTTTCCGGAGCTACTGGGCTCTATCATATCTACATTTGAAACTGTGTATGGAGTCAGCCTCCACCACATCACTTCCTAGTGCATTCCATATAAACTACTCTGACACTGAAAAAGTTCTTTCTAATGTCTCTGTGGCTCATTTGGGTACTCAGCTTCCACCTGTGTCCCCTTGTTCGCGCCCCCCAGTGTTGAATGTTCATCCTTGTTTACCCGGTCAATTCCTCTGAGAATTTTGTAGGTTGTGATCATGTCCCCCCTTACTCTTCGTCTTCCAGTGTCGTAAGTTGCATTTCCCGCAGCCTTTCCTCATAACATGCCTCTTAGTTCTGGGACTAGTCTAGTAGCATACCTTTGGACTTTTTCCAGCTTCGTCTTGTGCTTGACAAGGTACGGCTCCATGCTGGGCCGCGTACTCCAGGATTGGTCTTACATATGTGGTGTACAAGATTCTGACTGATTCCTTACACAGGTTCCTGAACGCCGTTCTGATGTTAGCCAGCCTCGCATATGCCGCAGACGTTATTCTCTTTATGTGGGCTTCAGGAGACAGGTTTGGTGTGATATCAACTCCTAGATCTTTCTCTCTGTCGGTTCATTAAGTACTTCATCCCCTATTCTGTATCCTGTGTCTGGCCTCCTGTATCCACTGCCTAGTTTCATTACTTTGCATTACTTGGGTTGAACTTCAACAGCCATTGTTGGACCATTCACTCAGTCTATCTAGGTCATCTTGTAGCCTCCTACTATCATCCTCTGTTTCATCCTCCTCATAATTTTTGCATCGTCGGCAAACATTGAGAGGAACGAATCTATACCCTATGGAGATCATTTACATATACCAGAAAACAGTATAGGTCCAAGGACTGACCCCTGCGGGACTCCACTTGTAACGTCTCGCCAATCTGAGACTCACCCATCACACAGACTCGTTGTCTCCTGTGCTAGGTACTCCTCTATCCACCGGAGTACCTTCCCTTTCACTCCAGCCTGCATCTCCAACATTTCGCACAGCCTCTTGTGTGGCACTGTATCAAAGGCTTTTGACAGTCCAAAAATATGCAGTCTGCCCACCTTCTCTTTCTTGCCTTATTTTTGTTGCCTGGTCGTAGAATCAAGTAACCCTGTGAGGCAGGACCTGCCATCCCTGACCCCATGTGGGTGCTGTGTTACAAAGTTCCTTCGCTCCAGATGCTCCACTAGATTTTTTCGCACAATCTTTCATCAGCTTGCATGGTACCTGCAAGTGACCATGGATAGTGTGTGTGTGTGGGTGTGTGTGTGTGTGTGTGTGTTGTGCTCGCTGTGTGCCCCCCTGTGGTTCTCTCCCAACTGGCCTTTGTACACTTCAACCACCCATACACCCGCGACACATACGGACTCCTGAGTTTCACGCCTTGAACGACGGAGCGGGTCTGGACACCTCCTATGTGCTGGGCACCCGCCGAAAAGACACCGACGCTATTTTGAATCGATACTGTCGTCAGATTGCAGCATGATCTGACACGTTGGAGGTAACGGGAAGTTAAATTTTTTTTTCGTCCTGTTTATGTTTGGAATCTCGGGCCCGAGCCGAAGACTGGTCCGCGCGTCGGCTTGGTGGAAACAATCGGGGACGGGGAGTTAGCGGCTCCTTTCCTTCTCTGTTGATGGGCTTTGGGTTGACTGAGGCGTGCTTGGTTTCGTGCAGTGAACTGGAATAAATTTTAGCATTTTGTTCATTGGGCTTGAGTTTAGTACGGGGCCATCGCGATTCTGTTGCTTGGCCATTAATTTGTTTTGATTACCCCCAGGTTACCAGAGCGTGACATGCTTATCGTCTTGGGATCACCCGGTGTCGATAACCTTCTATGCTGGTTTTGGTGTCGGGGTCACTTACGTTTACAACCCCGCATACATCCCCCCCAAACATCTGGACTTCACTCTGTTGTATTGGTAACGAAGGGGTTACTAGAGGGGAAGGTTTTGTGGTGAGTACCTGAAATAATGGGTGCTGGTAGAAAAAAGAAAGACAAAATCCCCCACTTTTTCAAAAACCGCTTGCTCGGGCCCAGCTCTTTGTATGCGAAGCACGAGCTGCCCTACCCATCCGCACGGGGAGAACGATCTCTCTAAAAAGATGTCAAAAAAAAAGTACCTAATATTGATAAATCGAATATTCGGGTACGAGTGGGATGTGACTAGAGCAGTAAGCAACAACTCTTAAGTCCGTCCCTCTCCCCCTGCCCTCCCCCCTCTCTCATCGTACCAATTAAAGTATAAATAAGTGGAGCTTTAGAGTATATTTGTTTGTTGATTAAGTCCAAGATTTGTTGAACTAGTAATCTTCTAGGATTGCTTTGTTAAATAGTCCTACAGTCACGCTCGCTCCAGATTATTTTATACTCTAACGTTAAGGGCTACAGAAATAAACCCGTGTGATTCAACAGCACTTCTATTTTTTTACCCCTATATAATGTATTAAATTGTAATTGACACTCCTATCGAGAACCTTCACAGTATGAGGCTATGTCATGGAGCCTCTCCCGGTACACCCCAGTCTTGCAGGACGGGACTGCAAGACCCAGGCTTCATAGCACCCACGTGTTACCAGTTTATTTTCACACCTCACCACCTTTCCACCACCCCCACAACACCTGATTTAGTAGGAACGGTATAATAAATGGAGCTTCCAGACTGCCGACGGCCACAGTCAGTTTCCAATGGACGGACGACGTGCATACGACCACACGGATGTCTCGTCGTACCTGAAGGGCGCGTCCCGCCGCGCTGGCCTCCACGCCAGCAGCACACACACACAAGTGCATTGCTATAGTGTGTCATGTGATACCTGTGACACGGTGTGGGGTGTCTGTGCATACGTAACATGTGGTTGTTTTGATTGGTCAGATTGTCATCGTGCCCCTTCTATCTAGATAGGTACAGTCGTGTGGTGCGACGTGTTAGTGACGCTGCCCTGTCGGCCGCTGTGCCCTGTGTGTGTGTGTGTGTGCTTGTGTGTGTGTGTTGTGTTGTGTCGTGTGTGTGTTGCACCATTGCGCACGTGTCCGGTCGCTTGTGTTGTGTGTGTCGCGACTTGCAGTGTGTGTGCTCGTGTGTGTCTTTTTCTTCCCAGCCCCCCCAGCTGTGCCCGGTGTGCCCCCCTCCCCTGTGTGTGCCCGTGTGCCCCCTGCCCGTGCGTCGTGTGTCGTCGAACCTATCTTGTACCAGGTGTGTGCTCGCCCCCCCCCCCCGACCGGCTGTGGCGTGTGTGTGTGGTGTGTTTTGTGGGGGTTTTTTTTTTTGAGTTTTTTTTTGTGTGTGTGTGTGATACTCATGGACCGTGTGTGTGGTCCCCCTTGTGCGGTGTTGGGTGTGTGGTGTGTGTCGCTCGACACATCCGTCACAAAGCGTCGGTGCATGTGTGTGTGTGTGTGTGCCTCGCCCGTGTTGTGTGTGTGCCTTTTTTTGTGTGTGCTTGGGGTGTGGTGGTGCTTGTTCCGTGTTGGTGTGTGAATATCTGACAGTGTGTGTCAGGGTGTCTTATTTGTGTGTGTGTGACCTTGTGTGTGACACCCTTTTCACACGTGTCCGCCTGTCCCGTGTGTGTGACCATATGTACCCACCAAACCGTGTGTGTGTGGGTGTGCCCACTTTGCTTCCCCGTAGACACACTTATGTAACCAACACCGCTCCGCTCAGCTGTGGAACTACTACTCGATCACAGTGTGTGTGGGTGTTGTGCCCCCGTGTCCCGAGGTCTGTTTAGATCCGTTAAACTATATGTAACACACGTGTGCCTGCTGTGTGAATATCCCTGTTACATCAGTTGTGTCCGAGACGTGTGTGTGTGGTGTGTGTGTTGAACTATCTGTACACACTGTGTGTGTGTGTGTAACTATCTGTACACCTTGTGGCCTGTTGGTGTGTGTGTGTGTGTGTGAACATCTGTACACACGTGTGGTGTGTGAACTATCTGTACACGTGTGTGTGGGTGTGTGTGTGTGTGTGTGTGAACTATTGTTACAACGTGTGTGTGTGTGTGATGTTATATGTAACGTGTGTGTGTGCTGTAACACTCAACGGGGTAGTGTGTGTGTACTGTTCTATCACACTGTGTGTGTGTGTGTGGAACTATTATACACTGTGTGGTGGGTGTGTGGTGTTGTGGAATATTGTACACACGTGTGTGTGTGTGTGAACTATCTGACACGGTGTGTGTGGGTTGTGTGTGGTGGAACTATCTGTACAATGTTGTGTGTGTGAACTATCTGTACACGTGTGTGTTGTATACGTGTGTGTGTGTGTGTTGTGTGGTGTGTGTGGTGTGTGTGTGTGGTGTGGGTGTGTGTGTGTGTGTGTGTGGTGTGGTGTGCACTATCTTACACGTGTGTGTGGTGGTGGTCTCACAAGGACAGCCCCATCCTTGTTATGTGTATCCATCACAATAAGATAACGGCCCGGACATTATCATGACAGCTTCGTAGCCTCATATCTTCTGTCATTCAGATTTAAGTACTCATTCAGAGGCCTAATTCTTTATACCTGTGTTCAGTTATACATGACATAAATTTCATTCATATATAAATATTTTGGTTGATAATATGACGGGGAGAATTTTAACCAGGTGAGAGTGGGTTGTGGTAGAGTATAGGTGTGTGGGTGAGTTGGGTGAGAGTGGTTGAGGAGGCGCGCTAACCAGTATCCATCACTGACGGGAGCGTCGGCCCCGGGTGTACCCAAACAACACTACATTTATTGACTTTATCATTCCTTATGTTTATAATTAATGTTAAATACCAGCGGGGTAGTAGTGATGACGTCACGAGGCTCCCGTCTACTAGGTGGAGGAGTCTACTAGGTGGGAGAGTCTACTATATATGGTGGGGGGGGGAGTCTACTAGGTGGGAGTCTACTAGGTGGGAGTCTACTAGGTGGGAGGAGTCTACTGGGTGGGAGTCTACTAGGTGGAAGAGTCTACTGGGTGGGAGAGTCTACTATATAGGTGGGGAGTCTACTAGGTGGGAGTCTACTGTGGAGAGTCTACTAGGTGGGAGAGTCTACTATATAGGTGGGGGATTCTACTAGGTGGGAGAGTCTACTATATAGGTGGGGGAGTCAGTGAACCTCACCACCTCCCCGCCACCAAGAGATAAGCACATCGTCACAAAACAGGGGAAAGTCACAATAAAAGCACAGGAACCGCAACAACAGCAGCAAGCAGCAGCCATAGCAGCAGCAGCAGTAGCGCAAGCAGCAGCAGCAGGACGGAGGTAGTCCAATAAAAATTATCCTCATACTGGGTTTAAGACGCTGAGGAACACCCCGGGCGTCTCCTGACGGGGCTGCAGCTCAAGTTACCCGCCCTAATGAGTACGAACGAGGTTATCCCAGTTGCAAGGAGGTCGTTAATTCCTGCACACACCGACTCCCCTAATGACAGGCTATTACTGCTAATTACCGCTCACTGACAGCCGGCAAAAGTTTCAAGATTGGGGTTGGCTTCCTCGTCTCTCTTGGCTTGGCATTATGGTTCGGGGGAGGAGGGGGGGTGTAGGGAGGAGGTGGTAAGGTTGGGTGTAGGGAAGGTTGGTAAGGGGTAGGGGTTAGGGAGGTGGTATAAGGTTGGTGTAGGGAAGGTTGGTAAGGTTGGGGTTGTAGGGAGGTTGGTAAGGTTTGGGTGTAGGGAAGGTTGGGTAAGGTGGGTGTAGGAGGTTGGTGGTTGGGTAGGGATAGTGGTAAGGTTGGTTGTAGGGAAGGTTGGTAAGGTTGGGTGTAGGGACGTTGGTAGTGGGTAGAAGTTGTAAGGTGGTGTAGGCGGGTTTGAAGGTGGGTAGGGAGGTTGGTAAGGTTGGGGGTAGGGAGGGTGGTAAGGTTGGGGTGTAGGGAGGGTTGGTAAGTTGGGTGTAGGGAAGGTTGGTAAGGAGACATTACTACAAGAGGTACTTTACTTTACGGTTACCTGCGTTGATTCCGGGGAGTCGAGGTCCCCGCGGCCCGGTCTCTGACCTGACTCCTCTCCCTACCAGGAGGACAGGTAGTGTGTACTAAGGCTTTATCAAGCGCCTCACACACCTGTATCGTAACACAGGTGTGGTGGCCAAAACACGGTGTCAAAACAGAGGGTCAAGGAATGCCTGGAATAATAACTTCTTACTTAATGGAACTTTATAAAGTTCATTGGATTTGTACCAAATATTTTGTTAACGTGTCACATTATATCGTGGATTTCTTACAACTGACATTTTGGGGGTATTTAAGGTACTTTATATTAAAGCTTAAATGTATATCTACATGTGTATAAAACGTTGGTAAATATACACGGTATACTTTCAACCCGTTGAGAGATGAATATTCACATTAGTTACGTTGTGCAACCCTAATGTGGCGGGAGAGGGGGGTGGAGGAGGAGGAGGGAGGACAAGGAGGAGGAGAGGAGACAAGGAGGACAAGGAGGACAAGGAGGAGGACAAGGGGAGGAGGCAATAGGGGTGTTATACAAAGGTAAGGAGGCAGGACACAAGACAAGACTGCGAGATGGGGGAGCGTCGATGTGGTGGGTCTCGGTAGCGCAGTGGGTTTCCTTCTTCACTCACAATTGGGAATTAATCCGGAGGACCAAGGACAAAATTGATTAGAACACGTTCCTTTATCTGAGATATGTTGGGCATTAGCTGGTAAATAGGTACTAGGAAAACTTGGAGATAGTCAACTGAGTGTGTTGAATCTTGGGGATGGGTCGAGTTCACACCTTGCGGGGGGGGGAGTGGACTTCAATATTACCCTAAAGTACATACATACACAGATGCTGCCTGTCCCCCCGGCAAAACGATTTAAAACTAATTATATACACTCGGGTGTAACTAGGTTCACCTATTGTGCCTGCTTCACGTGCTTGTTGAGGCAATGGCTCCTGACTACTCCACCATTAGCCTACCTGCCAGGGTTATGCTAGAATAAACTTTCACCAACTTATGGCTCTTCTGTGTTATAGAGCTTCCACCTGTATAGTTTGCTATCAATGTGAAC
>WNGS01008507.1:12299492-12326634 GCA_020271785.1 Procambarus virginalis
AGGAGGAGGAGAAGGAAGAGGAGGGAGGAGAAGGGAAGCAGGAGGAGGAGGGAAGCGAGGAGAAGAGGAGGTAAGAGGGAGGAATCCCCTAGAGGAAGAGAGGGAGAAAGAGAGGAGATATGGTAATTCGTGGAGACAGGGAATGAGAGGAAGAACTTGTATGAACAGGACAGAGGCCCTCAAGGCTAAGACTGGTGAGTTAACACCACGAGAGGAAGACGAGACTGAGGAAGAGGCCAAGACAAGACTAAGAGACAATGACAACAACACTGAAGGAAAAACAGACAATGCGCCAAGGACGAAAGTTGGACCATGACGACACAAGTGGACACAAGTGGACGACCACAAGAAGCCTGTTAACACACCAAGACCACAGGAACACTGTAAGAATATACTTAAGGCTATGCAACGAGCAAAGACCACAAGTCTAGACAAAGACCACAAGCTAGACAAAGACCACAAGGCTAGACAAAGACCACAAGCTAGACAAACCAAAAGCTACACACAAAGCCTAGACAAAGACCACAAGTCTAGACAAAGACCACAAGTCTAGACAAAGACCACAAGTCTAGACAGACCAAAGTGACAAAACCAAAGTCTAGACAAAGACCACAACGCTAGACAAAGACCACAAGTCTAGACAAAGACCACAAGTCTAGACAAAGACCAAGCAGACAAGACCCAAGGCTAGACAAAGACCACAACCTAGACAAATACATCGAAGGCTGACAAAGACCACAAGCTATACGACACAAGACAACATCAACGTCTAACAAAGCCACATACAGCACCAACCAAGTCAGACAAGACCAACAAGTCCTAAAGACCCAACTAGACAACCACATATCTAGACTCACATAGAACAAAGACCACAAGCCTAGACAAAGACCACAATCCTAGAACAAGACCACAACCTAGACAAAGACCACAAGGCTAGACAAAGACCACAAGTCTAGACAAAGACCAAAAGGCTAGACAAAGACCACAAGGCTAGACAAAGACCACAAGGCTAGACAAAGACCACAACCCTAGACAAAGACCACAAGGCTAGACAAAGACCACAACCCTAGACAAAGACCACAAGTCTAGACAAAGACCACAAGGCTAGACAAAGACCACAAGTCTAGACAAAGACCAAAAGGCTAGACAAATACCACAACCCTAGACAAAGACCACAAGTCTAGACAAAGACACAAGTCTAGACAAAGACCACAAGTCTAGACAAAGACCACAAGTCTAGACAAAGACCACAAGTCTAGACAAAGACCACAAGTCTAGACAAAGACCACAAGTCTAGACAAAGACCACAAGTCTAGACAAAGACCACAACTCTAGACAAAGACCACAAGTCTAGACAAAGACCAAACCCTAGACAAAGACCACAACCCTAGACAAAGACCACAAGGCTAGACAAAGACCACAACCCTAGACAAAGACCACAACCCTGGGCAAATATCAAAGTGGAGACGCTTCCGGAGTCAGGAGCTGAAGCACCACATTAATGTAAACAAGTTAGTGAAGGAAAAAGTATAAAGACAAAAAAACACAATAGAAGAGAATAAAGGGAAACAGGAAATAGAAGAAACGTAAAAATGCGAAAGTTTATAATGGAAGAAGAGAGAAGAGGACATGTGAGGTACATGTACATACAACATACGGAGACAATTGACAGACAGCACTGGAGGTGGGGGTCATTCATAAGCAGTAATATACGGCGGCTCTCGCGTTATCCATCACTCCGACTGAGACTGATCGAGGTCACTCCTGGGGCATTTACTTGCTACTGGACCAGTGGTGTTGGACCAGTGGTGGTGGTGTTGGAGCAGTGGTGTTGGTGTTGGACCAGTGGTGGTGGTGTTGGACCAGTGGTGGTGGTGTGGAGCAGTGGTGGTGGTGTTGGAGCAGTGGTGGTGGTGTTGGAGCAGTGGTGGTGGTGTTGGACTAGTGGTGGTGGTGTGGACCAGTGGTGGTGGTGTTGGACCAGTGGTGGTGGTGTTGGAGCAGTGGTGGTGGTGTTGGAGCAGTGGTGGTGGTGTTGGACCAGTGGTGGTGGTGTTGGACCAGTGGTGGTGTGGTGTTGGACCAGTGGTGGTGGTGTTGGACCAGTGGTGGTGGTGTTGGAGCAGTGGTGGTGGTGTTGGAGCAGTGGTGGTGGTGTTGGACCAGTGGTGGTGGTGTTGGACTAGTGGTGGTGGTGTTGGACCAGTGGTGGTGGTGTTGGAGCAGTGGTGGTGTGTTGGACCAGTGGTGGTGGTGTTGGACCAGTGGTGGTGGTGGTGTGGAGCAGTTGTGTGGTGTTGGAGCAGTGGTGGTGGTGTTGGAGCAGTGGTGGTGGTGGTGGAGCAGTGGTGGTGGTGTTGGACCAGTGGTGGTGGTGTTGGACCAGTGGTGGTGTTGGACCAGTGGTGGTGGTGTTGGTTAGTGGTGGTGGTGTTGGACCAGTGGTGTGGTGTTGGAGCAGTGGTGGTGGTGTTGGAGCAGTGGTGGTGGTGTTGGACCAGTGGTGGTGGTGTTGGAGCAGTGGTGGTGGTGGTGTTGGAGCGTGGTGGTGGTGGTGTGTTGGAGCAGTAGTGGTGGTGGTGTGGAGCAGTGGTGGTGGTGGTGTGTTGGAAGCAGTAGTGGTGGTGGTGTTGGAGCAGTGGTGGTGGTGGTGTTGGAGCAGTGGTGGTGGTGGTGTTGGAGCAGTGGTGGTGGTGTTGGAGCAGTTGTGGTGGTGTTGGAGCAGTGGTGGTGGTGTGAGCAGTGGTGGTGGTGTTGGAGCAGTGGTGGTGGTGTTGGACCAGTGGTGGTGGTGTTGGAGCAGTGGTGTTGGTGTTGGACCAGTGGTGGTGGTGTTGGAGCAGTGGTGGTGGTGTTGGACCAGTGGTGGTGGTGTTGGACCAGTGGTGGTGTAAGTTATAGTTTAAGAAATCACATCCAGCTTTAAGCCTCTACTGATTCAGTATCTACATGAAAACAGAAATTCAAGAAGCGAGAACATTTATTGATACTGTCAGTACGCTTAACTGAAGAGTATGCCTTCTTAACACTTGACTTCACCTACAATTAAAGTGGAACGATAGGTGTATTGTTACCTCCTCTCGCCTACAGCCAAGGTTCTGGGGTTATAGTCTTGTGTTTGTAGTGCTGGACACTAACAGCGACGTTACTGGCAGGTACCGTGTGGTAGTGATGCAGCCCGTCCTACAGCTGCCACAGCGTCACAAAAATGATGCACTAAGTTGCCCGAATCTAACCTAACCGAGGACCCACGAATAGAAAACGGTATATCCTGTCCATTGTGCGAATCGCTACAATTTACAAAAAGTACATCATAATTTGGTAAACGCACATGAATCATATTATGTATACAAGAACATTCCTCGAGCACAGTTTACGTAGGACAGACGTAAATTTTCGTGTTTTATGTATGTATGTAGGTTAGATTAGCATTTTCAAAGCACTACAGTCACGTTCTATCGTTGATTGTTCAATAAGTTAATGAACTGTATGCTTAGCAGATCTCTAGGCTTGTCCAGGGAGGACAGAATAAAAATATCTATATGCTGGTTATCATTGTAATGTATGGCCACGTCTGTGGTAGAAAAAACTGCCAGTCACCCTAACAACTAGGCCATTAGCACTGCCCCTCTCACCCTTACCAGGTCCCTGGCACTCTAACACCAACACAACCGCCACACCAACACACGTGGCAAATTTCCTCGGCAATAAAATCACCAACTTACAGCTCGGGGTGACGAGAATCGAAGAGAAAATCACAGTGCCATGATTCGCAGCGGCTGGACAACCCATAACCCAGCAGATTTACGAGCCTCCCTATTGCAGTTACTGAGTGAAGGGTCGGTAGGCAACGTGCCCAGATATGCACACCTTTCACAGTTATGAATGGCGGCAACTTGCATTGATCACACTTTGTCACCTGCCAAGCAAAGCAAATTAGGTTATCAAATCACGTAGTGTCACCCAAGCTGCTATAAAATATTTACTTAACTGTTAAAGTCAACATGTGAAAAGCTAAGCTGTTTCCCGATGCGATGCAAGTTATTTATTTTAAGTGTTTACAAACAGCAATTTGGAAATTCATCAAATGAAAATGCGAAAATCGATTACACTCGCACAATTTACTCTTTCTTGCTTCCTTTAATTCTTTTCGTTGTATTCACTCGCCTAAGTGGGGTTATTAATGCTGGCTCGTGGTCCCCACCTTTTAACCATTAATCGTCCTCCTTGACTTCATGGGGTCTTATCATATTTACATTTGATCTCGAGTATGGAGCTCGTCTCCACCACTTCTGATCCGTAGTGTGCTTAACACTCGCTGTTAACATTAATGTTCTTCCTTATATCGCGAATTCATCCTTCTGTTCGGTTTCTCTTTATGCTCCCTTGCTGTCATTAAGTCTGTCTCCATACACTTTGTCGAATCCCTTTTGTATCTTATACGTTGTGACAATGTTCTTTGTTTTCGCTTTTTCAGCTTTATATTTTATTTTTTCCGGTGTATTCTCTCATTATTTTAACCGCCAGCCTGGTCACAAACTTTCGGACATTTTAAATTGTCCTTATGGTTTCGCGATTGTGCTGGCATTATCTACGGATCTGACGTAAGTGACGTGTGTCATGACTCTACAGTTCGGGCAAGTAACAACCACAGCATCAGCTCATATCACAATTTCCATATGGAACTAATATTCAAGAATTGCATACGAATATTAAGCTTGCATTTAATTTGTCATCAATTGCATTAAATTTATAATATATTCAGAATATATAAAAGATTTCTGAAAGCTATCATATTTTACAATTTAATAGATAATAAGTATTACATAAAATAAACTGAATAAAAACTTCGCACAGCTCCAGAGGTACAACCTGTCCTGGCACTTAACGCATCATTATTTTTAACCTATCGACCACAGCGTAAAAAAATCGCAGCCAGTGACGTTCCCTCTGACTTACGAGCACCTCGCCCCTTCTCTCCAATAACACTTACACAAATGGGGTAGTTTTGCCTGACCAAAAGCGTCAGAACCAAGGTAAACCATCTAATCTACCGGAGCCGATAATCATTAGGGCCATGAAGCGTCATATTGCTGTGGTTTTAATTTCCCTAAACAGAACAAGTTTTACGTTAAGATCGAGAGCGTAAAATATGTAGTGTGTTCAGTGAGAGAACAGGTTGGATCCACACACTGTAAACTACGAGTATACCAAAGAAGTATCCCTCTGATAATGAGATACTTGCTACAGAGTCGGGTTGAAGGCCCACGACTAAACAATATTTTTCTCGCTCTGAGCAACAAACTTGTATATCACACAGCTCCAAAAACAAAAATACACAGGAGTCGGTTTCTTAGATAATTGCTTTTTGAGACAAATTAACCTGGAGAAAATCAAGAGTTTCTTGAATTATCATCAATTCCTTTAACAATTTACTACATCTTAATGGTAACATCAGATTATTTGACATTTCCTGTTGTGCAGTTCGTTCTCATGCCGTGACGAGCATCAAATTTTAAGTAGTTTTGCCTAAAGTAACTAGTGGGCACACGATTTAAGAGTAACGTAAATTCAACGTTGAAGAAACGCTACTCCTGAATATTGTGGCAAATGGGTACTTATCTCTTATTCAAATCCAACCTAACCTACCGAGGCCGATGGTAGTAATCGAGAGTGCGTGTTAGTGCATCAGGGTGTTCGTCACTGAACACCCTGGATCATTGTTGTGTTTATGGCAGTCATGTTGGTTCAAATCAATTTCTTTATTATGCACCCCATACCCATCCCGTGGGCGGTGGTGTAAAGGATTACAGAGGCACATAATCGATTCAGGAACTGAACCCTCTTAGTTCGTTCAGCTAAGCAAATAACAATCTTTTGACGCTAATTACAAAATTATTAATGTTATATATACATGTACACATACTCATACATACATGTACATATATATACGTATACATATATACATACACATACATATTTAATCACCCACACAAATACACACATCAATAATCTTTTGTGTCAAGTGATTCAACAAGAGGCTCACAACAGTCACTATACATGGCACTTTGCATCTATGATGAGTCACAGTTACTAGTCTTGCTCCACACCCACCCAACTGGGCGGCAGCTTTCCTGTGATTTCGGTATATCAGTGTTACATTTACAATTTAGTGGGTTCAGCTTCTGAATTTGTCCTTAGTATGTAAGCGTAGCGTAGCAACATTCATTGTCGCTGATGGTTGTGTGTACTATGAAACAATTAGGAGTTAGTGCGTGTTAGGTTTGTCGAGGTTGTGTTATTATCACCACCAATCGAAACAAAATTATTCTATGGTAAGAAAGTATGATTTTGGCATAAATCCTGGCGCAGGGATTGGTAATCATTCAGTGCGACTCATGCTAAGCAAGTTTAAATGACAGAGAACGGAACACCCTCATGGGGCAACTAATATAAAGTGCCTTTCAAATTACTCTTTGGTCGCATTAGGATCCTGAAAACAATTGCTTATAGTTTCATAAAACGTTTGTTGAACAACATATTTTACCTTAATTATGTCTGGATAATACATTTTGTGTAGGCTAAATGTTATTAAGTTCGAATACAGCGTATATGTTAATCAAATTAATTTAAATTTCCAAAACTTCTGTAACTTAAACCTAACAATGCTTCAAAATGTTCAGTGGGAAAACAAATGTCAAGCCATAGCCACTTGAATAAAAGGTTTTAAATAAATCGTTTCAATACATTTCATATACAGTAGTTCATATTTGCCCGAAACGCTATGCGTGCTAGTGGCTTTACAACAATGTAAATTCAACTTAATTTCTATGTTCTCTGTTAACCCCCAATGTACCTTCTTGTATATAAAGAAATAAATTAATAAATAAATAAGCTGATACGTATCGAAGGAAGGAATCACCGCACCCCCGCCCCCCACCTGAATTAGGGATCACCGCACTCCCCCCCCCCCCACCCCCACCGGAATTAGGATCTCCGCACCCCCCCCCCCCTCCGGAATTGAGAAGACCTATAGTACAATACAAAATTGCCTCATTGTTCTCAGAACCAATTTTTGGTGTTAGAGTGGAATGAGTGACGATGGTGATAAGGGGCAATGAGGATAAGAGGGAAAGGTTTAATAAGAATTGTAAACAGGAAGATATTCAAATGAAACACAAGCCTAATCTACCCTCTTAATTATGAGTACACCATGCTATAATTACTCACTTACCATGTCCATACTCAAGAGGCTGAATTTACATATAACTTGTCATCTAAACAACATCTCTAATTTATTACTCGCACCGCTGCACGCAAATTACACAGACGATTTTAAAGTTAAGTTTGATTGACTTAATCATAACGCCTTGATTAGCCTAGTCATAACGCTTTGACTGGCCTAGCCATAACGCTTTGACTGGCCTAGCCATAACGCCTTAATTAGCCTAGTCATAACGCTTTGACTGGCCTAGCCATAACGCTTTGACTGGCCTAGCCATAACGCTTTGACTGGCCTAGCCATAACGCCTTAATTAGCCTAGTCATAACGCTTTGACTGGCCTAGCCATAACGCTTTGACTGGCCTAGCCATAACGCCTTAATTAGCCTAGTCATAACGCTTTGACTGGCCTAGCCATAACGCTTTAATTAGCCTAGTCATAACGCTTTGACTGGCCTAGTCATAACGCTTTGACTGGCCTAGCCATAACGCCTTAATTAGCCTAGTCATAACGCTTTGACTGGCCTAGTCATAACGCTTTGACTGGCCTAGCCATAACGCCTTAATTAGCCTAGTCATAACGCTTTGACTGGCCTAGCCATAACGCTTTAATTAGCCTAGTCATAACGCTTTGACTGGCCTAGTCATAACGCTTTGACTGGCCTAGCCATAACGCCTTAATTAGCCTAGTCATAACGCTTTGACTGGCCTAGTCATAACGCTTTGACTGGCCTAGCCATAACGCCTTAATTAGCCTAGTCATAACGCTTTGACTGGCCTAGCCATAACGCTTTAATTAGCCTAGTCATAACGCTTTGACTGGCCTAGCCATAACGCTTTAATTAGCCTAGTCATAACGCTTTGACTGGCCTAGTCATAACGCTTTGACTGGCCTAGCCATAACGCCTTAATTAGCCTAGTCATAACGCTTTGACTGGCCTAGTCATAACGCTTTGACTGGCCTAGCCATAACGCCTTAATTAGCCTAGTCATAACGCTTTGACTGGCCTAGCCATAACGCTTTAATTAGCCTAGTCATAACGCTTTGACTGGCCTAGTCATAACGCTTTGACTGGCCTAGCCATAACGCCTTAATTAGCCTAGTCAACGCTTTGACTGGCCTAGCCATAACGCTTTAATTAGCCTAGCCATAACGCTTTGACTAGCCTAGTCATAACGCTTTGACTGGCCTAGAAATAACGCCTTAATTAGCCTAGTCATAACGCTTTGACTGGCCTAGCCATAACGCTTTAATTAGCCTAGTCATAACGCTTTGACTGGCCTAGCCATAACGCCTTAATTAGCCTAGCCATAACGCTTTGACTGGCCTAGCCATAACGCTTTGACTGGCCTAGCCATAACGCTTTGACTGGCCTAGTCACAACGCTTCGACTGGCCTAGTCACAACGCTTCGACTGGCCTAATCATAACGCCTTGACTGGCCTAATCATAACGCCTTGACTGGCCTAGTCACAACGCCTTGACTGGCCTGGTCACAACGCCTTGACTGGCCTAGTCAGGCTTAGTCACAACGCCTTGACTGGCCTAGTCAGGCTTAGTCACAACGCCTTGACTGCCTAGTCAGGCTTAGTCACAACGCCTTGACTGGCCTAGTCACGGCTTGACTGCCTAGTCACAACGCCTTGACTGGCCTAGTCATAACGCTTGACTGGCCTAGTCACAACGCTTGACTGGCCTAGTCACAACGCTTGACTGGCCTAGTGGCCACAACGCCTTGACTGGCCTAGTCACAACGCCTTGACTGGCCTAGTCACAACGCCTTGACTGGCCTAGTCACAACGCCTTGACTGGCCTAGTCACAACGGCTTGACTGGCCTAGTCACAACGGCTTGACTGGCCTAGTCACAACGGCTTGACTGGCCTAGTCACAACGGCTTGACTGGCCTAGTCACAACGGCTTGACTGGCCTAGTCACAACGGCTTGACTGGCCTAGTCACAACGGCTTGACTGGCCTGTCACAACGGCTTGACTGGCCTAGTCACAACGGCTTGACTGGCCTAGTCACAACGGCTTGACTGGCCTGTCACAACGCCTTGACTGGCCTAGTCACAACGCCTTGACTGGCCTAGTCACAACGCCTTGACTGGCCTGGTCAACGCCTTGACTGGCCTGTCACAACGCCTTGACTGGCCTAGTCACAACGCCTTGACTGGCCTGGTCACAACGCCTTGACTGGCCTAGTCACAACGCCTTGACTGGCCTAGTCACAACGCCTTGACTGGCCTGGTCATAACAGAGAGTTGTGATGGAGATGATGGTATGAAGGCTGGGGAGGGGGTTGTGATAGTACCATGGAAGAGGGCAGGGGATTGTGATGGAAATGATGGTTGATGGCAGGGGTAGGGCGTTGTGATGGAGGAAGACAAGATGGAAGAGTTGTGATGGAGGTAGTGTGATGGTGAGGAAAAGGTGGGTTATGACTGGTGGTTGTGGTATGATGGTGGGGAAAGTGGGGATTGTGGTTAATAAAGTAGCTGATGCCGAGGGAAGGGGGAGGTTGTGGAGATGGTGGTTGATGGAAGGGGGAGTTGTGATGATATGATGCCGAGGGACGGCGGGGGGGGGGGTAGTGATATGATGGTGAAGGAACAGTGGGGGGGTTGTGCTGAAGGTGGTGGTATCATGATGCGGAAGGGGGATTGTGGTGTAGGATAGGGACGGGAATTGTGATGGCATTAGTTGTGGTAATTGATGGAACAGTTTAAGAGTGAACCAAAAAATGTAAAGATTATTTATCATTTTTTTTTACAAAGGAACATATGAACATGGTCTACATTCATATTTTGATGGTTTACATAATTGATATTCTCGCCATAGTATTAAATATTACTTAGCTTAATTATATTTTAATATAAATAGAAAGGGAGTTAGAAAGAAATGAAAGAGAGACCAGTCTCGAAAAACTGGGAGAAATTAATTGGTCTAACTTATGGTAGAGTTAGCTTATATTTGTCATGAGTGTTTAATATGTGCTAGGCTTGCAAGGTTTAATCTGAGGAAGACATGGTAAGAATTAATCTGTGCTACACTTAAACGTATATTCTGTTCCATGAGTGGACAAGGAAGAATTTAATATCATGCTAAGATTTAGTCAGTGTTATGTTTCGCTAGCAAGAGTTTGTATAAATCCATTTCAGAAGATTTGTAATCTCCGCTAGATTTAGAAACTTTTACAGGTGACTAAAAATATTTAATTTGTCATAAAGATAAAAAAAAATTATCAATCTGGATATCAATAATTGTAAATGACACAAAACTTATAATTTGAGAAAATATATATAGTTCTTGGAAAAGGTGGGTTGTGACTGGTGGCTGTTGTATGATGGTGGGGGAAGGGGGTTATGATTGCGAATGATAGTTGATTGTGAGGGAAGGGGGTTGTGATGGAAGTGGTGGTATGATGGCAAGGAAAGGAGGGTTTGTGGAGGTAGGTGGTGGTATGATGGCGAAGGAAGAATGGGAGGGGGGTTGTGATGAAGGTGGTGGTATCATGATGCGGAAGGGGGATAATGGTGGAGCTATTGGAATGGTGGTGTAGGATAGGAACAGGAATTGTGATGGCATTAGTTGTGGAAGTTGGTGGAACAATTTAAGAGTGTGCCCCCAAAAAATGCAAAAACCATTTATTATTTTTTTTACAAGGGAACATATGAACAAGGTCTACATTCATATTTTGATGGTTTACATTGATATTCTCACTAAAGATATTAAATATTACTTCGCTTAATTATATTTTAGTATAAGTAGAAATGGAGTTAGCAGGAAATGAAGGAGAGACCAGTCTCGAAAAAGCTGGGAGAATTTAATTGGTTTAACTTATGGCAGAGTTAGCTTATATTTATGTCATGAGTGTTAAAGGCTTGCGAGGTTAGTCTGAGGAAGACATGTTAAAAATTAATCTGTGCTACACTTAAACGTTTATTCTGTACCATGCTTGGACAAGGAAGAATTTAATAACATGCTAAGATTTAGTCAGTGTTATGTTTCGATAGCAAGAGTTTGTAAAAATCCGTTTCAGAAGGTTTGTAATATACGCTAGATTTAGATACTTTTACAGGTGACTAAAAATATTTAGATTTGTTAATCTGGATATCAATAATTGTAAATGGCCCAAAACTTATAATTTGAGAAAATATATATAATTCTTGCAACGTGCGAAAAAATAGATAATTGTGGTTACAGGCAATGATCACAGTTCTGACCCGCATTATTTGAGGATGGGTTGAAATAACTGACAACGATAGGAACCTACTAAACCTAATCTAAGCCTAACGATACACAAATCCATAAACCGTAATAATATAGCATGCGATAAATGGACCTGATTGGGCTCAATAAGTGTGAATCACATATTGATTGTCCGTGAACATTTTATTGTATTTTTATCACAGACTTGGAAGTGGTTGGTCACCAACCACCCTTACTGTAAGCCTACAATAATATTACTGAAACTATTCCTATACACACAACTTTACCAAGAACCAACCTACCTGGGAGGCCTGGTCGAGGACCGGGCCGCGGGGACGCTAAGCCCAAATCCTCTCAAAATAACCTACTTGCCCAAGCCTAGGCTACTAAAATATACTAACAGATAGATATAAGTGCCCAATTGAGTAAGTCGTATTTATGCTAAACGATAAATTATAAGAACGTGGCACAAAATGTGATGATGAAACCACACATCAGAAAATGAAGACACGATGACGTTTTGGTCCGTCCTGGACCATTATCAAGACTTGATGATGGTCCAGGACGGACCGAAACGTTGTCAGTTTCTTCATTTTCTGATGAAAATGTGTTGGTTGTCTGGTCTTTCCATTCACCTGGGCTCTAGGAGACTCGAACCGTGGACCCCACGCGTGAGGCAGAAGCTTAAAGTACATATGAATACAGCCTTTCCTTTTATGGTGGGAAGACTAAGCACACTGTGCCCAGGGAAATATGAAAATTTATGTTACTGGCATACTTTTGATAACCCCCCTTACTTGATATCCATCAATGCAAACCTTTCTAGAAATCTAGCGCGGTAATTCGTTAGAAACATTCGTATAGATTAGTTCCAGCACTAAAAAGCAATCACGACGTTTCATTTTTAACGTCATAATTATAATACAATACATAAATATAATATAAAACTTTATAGCAATATATAATTGATGGTACTGTAAAATCACGCATAATAGTTAGGTAAGCCATACTGAATGTTTAAAAATTATTAAATCTCGACAGCACACCTTCCTTAAAAAAAAATAAAAAAAAAAACTAGATTTGTACAAAATACTTGAATTAAAACCTCTACCAAACACTACAAATTAATTACGGATAAAGACATACTCTTTAATAAAATAATAAACACATTGAAGGCCTATAAAATAGTTGGCTTGGCCGCCTGAATACAAATTAACCTGCATAACAGGAAATTCAGGCCGCACGTTGCGGCTGCCTGCTGGAGTCATGCAGAAAATCCAATGCAAGCAAGAGCCTAAACTACACATCAATTATGTCTCCTCGGTGCCGTGAGGTGGGTAATACATATACATACATACATACAAGTGACTATAACGGCATGCAATGAGTCTTACCTTTGTATCTTCCCTCTTTGTATCATGATGGACGGGCCAGGTGTGACCCATTGATGCCCCGCGCCTCAGCCATTGTCATGGGAGCCACAGACGATAAAAACGTCATCTTTCCCCGTTTCAAGCACTGATATGACCTCGCTGCACGACGCCGCACGCAAACGCAACACAAAGCAATAAAACACACGCGTTACATTGTCCAATGAGACCGATTGTTCCTCAAATTGGCAGCCGCCTTGAGCACCCGCCGCTCTTGTCTCGCCGGGAGGCAGGCGCTGACAGCGTGACGTCATCATTGTCCGTAATTATGTCCTGTGGCTTTGACTACTGTTGTTAGCTATGGGTGGGGGGGTCAGGGCGTTGTTGTTTATGGAGGGGGGGATGTTGTTGGTGGGGAGTATTGTCGGTGGAGGAGATAAAGGGTCGGAGATTGTATGATGGATAAAGTTTTTCCTTTATTGAGTGAAGGAAATTTGACTTCACTAGAGGGTCATATCCGAATGAAAAAACACGCTTACAAAATAGCGCCAAACCGCCGTCAAACGTCGAGATGTTATAAAAAAATCTTTTTTTTTGCGATTATGTAACAAGATGTTCAGAATTAAAATCTTTGAAAAAAGTGAGCCCGAATAACACATTATATATAACGAATCAACTTGTAGCCTCACTAAAAAGGTTGTTTTCAACAAACGTAAAAACAAAATCTGTTTTATAGATCGCCAAAAACATTCAGTTAGGTGTACAAAAAATAAAACTCCAGCATTTATTTAATTAAACCAATTATTATTGCCCTGAAGCTTCAGATCCCAGGCTGAAATTGTCTGAGTTCTCTCTGACTATCAACACTGAAAAGTTGGCACCCCTGAAAAGAAAGATAAATAATCAATTAATATGGCTCCAGTTTCGTTATAACACACAAAACGTGATCAAGTAAGTGATAAGTGTAGAATCCAAAGAGTTGAATTGACTGACAATTATAAGCCCAGGTAATGAGTGGGTGGGAACTTACACCAATGACTTCTGTCTAGCCAAAGGAGGGGGGGGGGGGGGTTGATGTGGGTGACTGGTGTTGTCGACGAGTGGGTCAAGTATATATGGGTGTCCCCTCCAATACCAAGAGGGTAGTGAATGATAGACATATGTTGCAAGACCACAATGTGTTGATTACAGTAACTGATGGTATACCAGGAATACATTTTTGTCTTCAACCTTGCAATACAAACATGGATGTAATAGAGTATATTTGCTAAGAAGCGGGAGCCTAGTTCTCAGGTCGACACTGTGACTAGCGACAAGTCTGGCTGCATACATATAATTACCAGCCTGTAAAGCCCACCAGATTTTTATGTAACAAATAAGATAATTTCCAATGTTAACCTGTTAGTACAGCGAAGTGCATCAGGAGGAATATATGAGAGAAGGAAGCGATGTGGGTGTGTGGTGCATGAATTCAAATTCAAAATCAAATTTTTATTCAGGAAAAGTACATACATAGATGATGAGTTACAAAGAGTTACAGATGATGAGTTAGATAGAGCTAGTTCATACAATACCTAAAGCCATTAATACGCATAGCGTTTCGGACAAGAGCTTGGGGGGGNTGAACAACGCTCTTGTTAACAATGAACAATGCTCTTGTTAACAGTGAACAACGCGTTAGTGAACAACGTTCTCGTTAACAGTGAAGAACGCTCTTGTTAACAATGAACAACGCTCTTGTTAACAATGAACAACGCTCTTGTTAACAGTGAACAACGCTAATTTTATGTTAACAGTGAACAACGCTCCTGTTAACAATGAACAACGCTCTTGTTAACAGTGAACAACGCGTTAATAGTGAACAACATTCTCGTTAACAGTGAACAACGCTCTTTGTTAACAGTGAACAACGCTCTTCTTAACAGTGAACAATGCACTTGTTAACAGTAAATAACACGTTAATAGTGAGCAACGAACTTGTTAAGTGAGCAACGCGTTAACAGTGAACAACACTCTTGTTAACAATGAACAACGTT
Source organism: Procambarus virginalis (assembly GCA_020271785.1). NCBI lineage: Eukaryota > Metazoa > Arthropoda > Malacostraca > Decapoda > Cambaridae > Procambarus > Procambarus virginalis. Next base: position 12,314,331 of record WNGS01008507.1, read on the forward strand.
CTTGTTATCAGTGAACAACGCGTTAATAGTGAACAACGTTCTCGTTAACAGTGAAGAACGCTCTTGTTAACAATGAACAACGCTCTTGTTAACAATGAACAACGCTTTTGTTAACAGTGAACAACGCTAATTTTATGTTAACAGTGAACAACGCTCCTGTTAACAATGAACAATGCACTTGTTAACAATGAACAACGCTCTTGTTAACAGTGAACAACGCGTTAATAGTGAACAACATTCTCGTTAACAGTGAACAACGCTCTTTGTTAACAGTGAACAACGCTCTTCTTAACAGTGAACAATGCACTTGTTAACAGTAAACAACACGTTAATAGTGAGCAACGAACTTGTTAAGTGAGCAACGCGTTAACAGTGAACAACACTCTTGTTAACAATGAACAACGTTCTTGTTATCAGTGAACAACGCGTTAATAGTGAACAACGATCTTGTTAACAGTGAATAACGTGTTAATAGTGAACAACGCGTTAATGGTGAACAACGCTCGTGTTAACAGTGAACAACGCGTTAATAGTGAACAAAGCGTAAATAGTGAATAACGCTCTTGTTAACTGTAAACAACGCTTTTATTAACAATGAACACGTTAATAGTGAACAACGTTTTAATAGTGAACAACGCTCTTGTTAACTGTAAACAAAAAGTCAACAGTGATCAACGCTCTTGTTAACAGTGAACAATACATTAATAGTGAACAACGCTCTTGTTAACAGTGAACAACGCGTAGTGAACAACGCTCTTGTTAGCAGCACATTGAAACTCTTGTCAATTAACTTGAGCTTCGTTTCCATATAGTGAATAAAGTACTTTTGTTAATAGTGAACAAATCTATTTTAAGTGAACAACGCTCTTGTTATTTGTGAACAAAGGTCTTATTTGTGAACAAAGCTCTGGTTCAAAGCGAACTAAGCTCCTGTTCATAGTGAACAATGCCCCTGTTCACAGTGAACAATGTTCCTGTTCATAGTGAACAATGCCCTGTTCACAGTGAACAATGTTCCTGTTCATAGTGAACAATGCTCCTGTTCATAGTGAACAATGCCCGTTCATAGTGAACAATGCCCTGTTTACAGTGAACAATGCTCCTGTTCATAGTGAACAATGCTCCTGTTCAAAGTGAACAATGCTCCTGTTCAAAGTGAACAATGCTCCTGTTCATAGTGAACAATGCTCCTGTTCAAAGTGAACAATGCTCCTGTTCAAAGTGAACAATGCCCCTGTTCACAGTGAACAATGCTCCTGTTCACAGTGAACAATGCTCCTGTTCATAGTGAACAATGCTCCTGTTCATAGTGAACAATGCTCCTGTTCATAGTGAACAAAGCTCCGGTTTAGTGAACAAAGCTCCTGTTCATAGTGAACAAACCCTCTGTTCATAGTGAACAAAGCGCCTGTTTATAGTGAACAAAGCTGTTCATAGTGAACAAAGCTCCTGTTAATAGTGAACAATACTCTTGTTCATAGTGAACAGTACTCTTAAAAATGCTCTTGTTAATAGTTAAGAATGTTCTTGTTAATAGTTAAGAATGCTCTTGTTAATAGTGAACAACTATTAACCCCCCTAACAATAGTGAACAACAACAACAACCCCCTTCTTCACTCTTGTTAACAGTGAACAAAGCTCTAGTTGACAGCGAAGTTCTTGTTAACAGGAAACGAAGCTCTTGTTTAAAGTGAACAAAGCTTTAATAGTGAACAATGTTCTTTTAATACTGAATCCTGTTTATAGTGCACAATGATCGTTAATGATGAACAATGTTTTTGTAATAATGAACAATGCTCTTGTTAATAGTGAACAATGTTCTTTTTAATAGTGAACAATACCCTTGTTAATAGTGAACATCGCTCCTGTTCGCAGCGAACCACGCAAATGTTCACAGTGAAATTTATGTTCAAATTAATACTGATTAATTCATAGGTTAATACCAAGTAATGCTCAAGTTAATACTGAGTAATGACGACTCATCATATGCTAGTAATAACACTTTCATTATTATCGACCAATATTATCGCATTGGTCGATAATATTGTATAGTAGTAGTTAATATTGACCAGTCATTTCCACCAAATGTTTCGAATAATACCAACTAGACCTTAGGCAAATATATACTAAAGTTTCGGTCAATACCAACCAACGCTCTATTTAATATTACCCGACAAATGCTTAAGTTAATATCTATAAACAAATGCTCCCAATAATATTAATTAATGCTAGCTAATACCAATCAACGCTCAGGCTAATAACGACTAATGCTTATCTTAATGTCATCGAAAACTTCAGTTAATATTCTAATTATAGTACCAACGACCAGTCCGATTAATACTGATCAACGATCGGTTAATCCCCACCAAACGCTTCAAATAATCCCTACCAAATGTTCAACTTAATTCCTACCAAACGCTCCAGTTAATCTCAACTAACGCTCCAGTTAATCCCAACCAACGCTAGAGTTAATCCCAACCAACGCTAGAGTTAATCCCAACCAACGCTAATGTTAATCCCAACCAACGCTAGAGTTAATCCCAACCAACGCTAGAGTAATCCCAACCAACGCTAGAGTTAATCCCAACCAACGCTCCAGTTAATCCCAACCAACGCTAGAGTTAATCCCAACCAACGCTCCATTTAATCCCAACCAACGCTACAGTTAATCCCAACCAACGCTACAGTTAATCCCAACCAACGCTAGAGTTAATCCCAACCAACGCTATAGTTAATTCCAACCAACGCTAATGTTAATACCAACCAACGCTCCAGTTAATCCCAACGAACGCTAATGTTAATCCCAACCAACGCTCCAGTTAATCCCAACCAACGCTAGAGTTAATCCCAACCAACGCTACAGTTAATCCCAACCAACGCTCCAACTAATACCAACCAACGTCTCACACTCAATGCTTTGGCCGACGGTAAAGAGCACAACAGTTAATACAGAACGTTCACATTAATGCTGAGTAAAGCGTTAAGTTACTACTCGACACTACTTTAGTTGACACGCAATAATGGTGGAGGTTAGGTTAGGGTGTTGGTGGAGTGTGTGGTAAGGTGAAGGTGTGAGTGTGAGGCGTTTGGGCGGGGGTGTGACGAGGTATAGCAGGGGAGTATGGTGGAGGTGTTAGTGCAACCAGTCCTCGACTCAAGACCATTACATCCAGCGGTCGACCCCACAGACGCATTCCTAAATTTTAATATGCTGTTCATTCAAAACCGGAATTTTCTCAAGTATAAATTAATATTATAATATATTAGCATATTGTGCATATATATAGGCATAGGTTAGGTGTTTAGCTTCTGTTGGCGATTATTTGAATTTGTAGTAAGTGGCTGAAGCATTTATAGCGTTGTGATTCGAACAAACTTCGTCAGTGAAGTGCTTGTTCCGGAAGTGTTCGAATGAAATCAGTTGTGAGTCGTGTGTAACCGCTTTCATTCATAAACAGGGGGTTTGGCGGGTGCATGGAATCACTTTTGGATCTTTGTTTGTAGACGGGCTGGTTAGTGGGGTGAATGAATGCGTCATTGGGTCGACCGCTGGATAGAAGGGACTTGGTCTGAGGACGGGTTGTGTAAACCGATTTTCATTCATAAACCAACCCGTTCTCGACTCAAGTCCATTACATCCAGCGGTCGACCCCACAGACGCATTCATAAATTTTAACATGCTGTTCATTCAAAACAGGAATTTTCTCAAATATAAATTAATATCATAATATATTAGCATATTGTGCATATATATAGGCATAGGTTAGGTGTTTAGGTTCTGTTGGCGATTATTTGTATTTGTAGTACGTGGGTGAAGCATTATTGTTGTAGTTCGAATAAAATTCGTCAGTGAAGCACTTGTTCCGGAAGTGTTCGGACGTCATCAGTTGTGAGTCGTGTGTAACCAGCTCGTCCTTCAAACAAAGACCCAAAAGTGATTCCATGCACCCACCAACCCCCTGTTTATGAATGAAAAGCGTTTACACACGACTCACATCTGATTTCATTCGAACACTTCCGGAACAAGTGCTTCACTGACGAATTTTGTTCGAACTTCAACACTATAAATGCTTCACTCACGTACTACAAATACAAATAATCGTCAATAAGTTCTACACCTAACCTAACCTAGCCTATGCCTATATATGCACAATATGGTAATATATTATAATATTAATTTATATTTGAGAAAATTCACATTTATAATGAACAACATGTAAAATTGATGAATGCGTCTGTGGGGTCGACCGCTGGATGTAATGGACTTGAGTCGAAGACGGGTCGTGTAAACCGTTTTTCATTCATAAACAGAGGGTTTGGCGGCTGGATTAACGAGCATTTGGTCTTTGTTGATGAGGACAAGCTGCTATGTATGTTTGCTGTCGCAACCACTGCCTGATCATTGTTGAGTTGGAACGGTTACTTAGGAAAGGCAGGACGTCTTGGCGGTGCTACTCTGCAAGGAACGGGGTAAGTGCCTGTTCTATTGTTAAGTATCATAGTCCACCATATTATTCTTATTTAGGCAGTGCATTCTTGAGGTGTAGGTTGGGTTCAACACTTGTTATTATTATCTATTTCATATGTAGCCGTTATCTAATTGCTATTATTAGCTCTGATCAGTGAATTAATCATATTGTATACCTGTTTATACTGTTTACTGGACTCGGGGAAATTATTAGTTACAAGCGAGCTCATTAGTAATTACTTTTGTAGGTTTCATTTCTACCAATAGATAGTAATTTCTCTCTTAGACAAACAAGTGCTGTAATGGTCATACATATTACCTGAAATTGAATATTTACTTGTAGAGAGCATATTCGCTTGGGGGCTGCAGGGGCCGTGGACTAAACCCAATGAGTACAAATAGTACTTTAACAACCTACATGTAATGCCTACAAACATTTTCTTCAATCTCCTGACTACTAAGAGACCTTATCGTAAGTTGAGCCAGTCAAGGCACAACAGTTGCTTGCTTCCCTCGACTGACTCGGAATACGTGACAAGCGCTTGGGCTAGTACCCCAAATATTCAGGCGAAGACAACCTGTAACTGGTGGGTGTAAACTGGGGGGCCCCGCACCCCCCCCCCCCCCCCCCCCCAGGGTCCAACTACACACTACTACGCACCACGCAACTCACAACAATGTCCAAACTACAAAGTAGTTATTTTCTTGCTAGGTGGAAAAGAGGCATAAGGTGCAAGATAATCCAACCATCGTGTTCCAGGCTGGGGATCGAGCCCCGGATTTTCAGTTGTGAGTTGAGAACAAACTGGGTGGAGGTAAATAATAAGTGAGGGGTACATAATAAAAGATAGGATTGACAATAAAAAGGAGTAGACACCAAAAGGGAGAAATAAATAATAAAAGGGAGGTGTAGATAATAAAAGGGAGGATAGATAACAAAAGGAGGATCACGAACAAAATGAAGAACAGAGATTGATAGATAACGCAGGAGAGAATGAACGCTAACAGGGAAAAAAAACACAGACTCGGCAAGGCAGAATGAAAAGGCAGTAAGGTGAGGCCAACAGCCCCCAAGGGCAGAAAGGGGAGAGAAGGGGAGAGGGGCGAGGGCCTGTGATGGCTGCCTGAAGGCATCCTTCTCCTACTAGCCACGGCCGCCACCGTTCAAACTCAAGTTAGTCCTGCAGAGTCCGCCACTGGCTATTAAGCAGCCCCTCCCTCTACCCACCCAATCCCCTCCTCTTTCCAACGCAGGCCTTCCCCTTCCGCTCCCTCCTCTCACGGTATCCCCTCCCCGAGCCTCCATCCTACCCTGGCTCTGGCAGCTCACACTTCTAAATGACCCAATTACCTGGCTATCTTGTTTGGTACAGTCTTACCAAGCCCACCAAGCGTCAACAACTAACCACCCACAACCATAACAAATACATAACAAAACATCATAATGGACGGCACCTTCACTTTCATTATTCTTGCATCATACTAATTATATATATATATATATAATATATATAATATATATTATATATATATATATTTGTATGGTGTATCAACTATACTTGTGCTTGTCGGGGGTGAGCTCTGCTCTTTCGTTCGGCCCGCCTCTCACTGTCAATCAAACTGTTTCTACTAATACTTTTGTTCCCACACCACCACACACACACACACACCCCCAGGAAGCAGCCCGTGACAGCTGACTAACTCCCAGGTGCCTATTTACTGCCTTAGGTAACAGAGGCATAGGGTGAAAGAAACTCTGGCCATCGTTTTTCGCCGGCGCCAGGGATCGAACCCGAGTAACCGGATCACGTGATCCAGCGTGCTTTCCGCTCGGCCTGGTTGTGTTTTTGTGCGTGTGTTGTTTGTGTGTGTATTTCACCTAGTTGTGCTTTGCTGGGGTTGAGCTCTGGCTCTTTAGGCTCGCCTCTCAACTGTCAATCAACTTACTTATTTTATTTTTTCACACAGGCTGTGTGTGTTGTGTGTGTGTGTGTTGTGTGTGGTGGGGTGTGTTGTGGGTGTGTGTTGTTGTGTGTGCGTGCGCCGCGCACGCCCGGGTGTTATGTATGATATTCACCCTACTTATACCTTGCGGGGGTTGAGCTCTGCTCTTCGGCCCGCCTCTCACCTGTCCAATCAATCAACTTGTACTATTTTTGTTTCTTCCCCCCTCAGGCCCGTAAACAGTTGCCTAACTCCCGGGAACCTCTTTACTACTAGGTTGACAGGGGCATCAGGGTGAAACTCCTGCTTATCTGTTTCCTCCCGCCGGCGCTGGGATTCGAATCCCAGTCCACAGGACTACGTACCCCAGCATGTTATCCGCTCAACGGCGCCCATCAGCGCCCCCCAGCGTGTGTGCGTGCGCGCTTGTGAAGGCACGGTTTGTATTTACTGTTTGTTCCTGCAGAAAACTTGTCAGTTCTATGACCTCTGCCCTCCTTATTAACCGTCGGTTGTCCCTACGGTACTGACTTCTGACCTATTTTTCCTCTATCATAACTGCTAACACTAGTTTTCCCCACAAGGACACACACACACACACCACACACACACACACACACAACACACCACACACGACACACACACACACCCACACACACACACACACACACACCACAGCATCATCAGGAAGCAGGGACCACAGCAGCTGCCCTAACTCCAAGGTACCTATTTTACTGATAGGTGACCAGAGGCATCAGGTGAAAGAAACTGCACCGTATGGCTGTGCCTACGTTTGTACGTATATGCAGGGTTGCAGGTGTGCGCCCCCGTGCGTAGGGTCCGAGGCGGGAAAGTCCGACGGCTATGAACTCTATAACCAAGAATAATGGAGTCAGCTGACAAAGAGGATTTGGGCCCCCGTTCTGTTTCTCCCCGGCCGGCCGCAGCTCCCGCTCTTGACCCCGCAAGGAAGTCTCGCGGTTTACCCTGCCACAAACTATAGTTGTTATTATGCCGAGGGACACCTGTTGTCACTGAACCGGAAAGAAAACTCACTTCATGGTAAACTGAGGTATTTTGAACAAATCCACAAGGGCCGTGATGAGGTCGAAACCTACGTCCGGGATGATCCCAGACCACGCCCTTAGTCGACTGCGTCACGATATGGTAAAAGACATAGTAAACGGCCTTTGGGGATTTGTTCATTTGTTGCATTCACGCTATTGTGATTTCCTGTGTGTATTGAAGGGCCGAAGAGGTAGAACCATATTTGGTTGACAAAGCCCGTGGTGCTTGAGGGGGAGAATGTATGATAAAAACCACAGTCTGTGCTTCGGAGGAAGCTGCAAGAGCCTATGAGGAGCAGGAGCACGCCAGGTTGCAATTCTCTTTTACCATGGTTCGTGGCGCAGTCGACTAAGGCGGCGGCTTGTGATCAAGCCCACCGCGACGGAACCGATCTGTAGGTGCGAACCCTCATCACGGCCTTTTGTGGATTTGTTAATTTTTGATGCATCACGTCTTATGGTATAGCGTGTAATGAGCTAGTTTTGTAACCCTTCCACAGCCACCAAGATGGGTATGGGCTGTGAGTGTATTCTCTTTACTGCCACCCACAAGATTAGTATGGGGGGCCTCTTTATCACTCCACTGACCACCACAGTTTGTGGTTACCCACACACAAACACCAACACCCACACACACACACACACACACTACACCGTCCACACGCACAGACGCACACACACACACACACACACACGCACAACACACACACCACAACACGCCACGACTCACACCACACACACACACACACACACACACACACACCACGCACGCACACACACACACCACCACACCACACACATCACCACACAACACCACACAACCACACACATCACCACGCACCACGCACACACGCACGCACAGCACTCCACACACACACACACACACAACACACACACACACATCACCACTATATATATATCTATATATATATATATTATATATATATATATATATATTCTATATTAAATAAAATAGGGAAAGGAGTACCACCTCTGGCTGGAAGAAGGGGACCCCCTTAGCCTCGGAGGAAACACACATAACACATTGGTGGGAACTAAATATATTATAGATTAATATAGGATAGGAAATAGAATTATATCTATATATATCTATATATATATATATATATATATCTATATATAAATATATATGTATATATATATACCTGAAAACTCCCACCCAGAAGTGACTCGAACCCATACCTCCCAGGAGAGCAAACGCAACTGGTATGTAAGGGATGCCTTAAACCACTTGACCATCAAGACCGGACATAGGAAGTGATAGCCGAGGCTATATGAACCACTTCCCCGCCGGCACCCTGGATGGTTATCAGTTGTTTCTAGTCCTGGGGACCACTCAAGTTTGTTTGCACATGTAGATATATATATATATGTGTGGTGTGTGTGGGTGTGTGTGTTGTGTGTGTGTGTGTGTGTGTGGTGTTGTGTGTGTGTGTGTGTACTCACCTATTTTGTACTCACCTATTTGTGTGCTTGCGGGGGTTGAAGACTTTGGCTCTTTAGGTCCCGCCTCTCAACTGTCAATCAACCGTGTACAGATTCCCGAGCCAACTTGGCTCTATCATATCTACCCTTGAAACTTGTGTATGGAGTCAGCCTACCACCACATCACTGCCTAAAGCATTCCATCCGTTAACTACTCTGCACTGAAAAAGTTTCCTTCTAACGTCTCTGTGGCTCATGTGTGGTACTCAGTTTCCATCTTTGTCCCCTTGTTCGCGTACCCCCCAGTGTAGAATAGTTTGTCCTTGTCTGCCCGTGCCCGATTCCTCTGAGGATTTTGTAGGTTGTGATCATCACTCCCTTACTCTTCTGTCTTCCAGTGTCGTAAGTGCATTCCCGCAGCCGTTCCTCGTAATTCATGCCTCATAGTTCCCTGAAGGGACTAGTCTAGTGCGATACCCTTTGGACTTTTTCCAGCTTCGTCTTGTGCTTGACAAGGTACGGGCTCCATGCTGGGGACTGCATACTCCAGGATTGTGCTTACATATGTGGTGTACAAGATTCTGAATGAATTCTTACACAAGGTTCCTAACGCTGTTCTGATGTTAGGCCGCCTCGCATATGCCGCAGAGTTTATCCTTTTTATGTGGGCTTCAGGAGACCGGTTTGGTGTGATATCAATCCTAGATCTTTCTCTCTGTCCGTTTCATTAAGTACTTCATCTCCATATTCTGTATCCTGTGTCTGGCCTCCTGTTTCCACTGCCTAGTTTCATTACTTATGCATTTACTCGGGTGACACTTCGGTTGGTTGAACTTGTGTGTGTGATGTGTGTGTGTGTGTGTGTGTGTGTGTGTGTGTGTGTGTGTGTGTGTGTTGTGTGTGTGTGTGTGTGTGTGTGCTTGTGTGTGTGTGTGTCGTGTGTGCATAATTTTACACACCTGCGAGAGAGAGTATTCAAATATTGTAAAAATGGAAAAGAAGAGAGGAAGAAAAACTTCCCCGAGAGCCATGGGTCGCACCAGCAGCCGCCCCGCGACACGTTCCAACCCCATAACGACGCGGAGTACGCCAGAGGTTTCTGGCCTGCTCCCCCCCCCTCCACTCCCCCCCCCCCCCACCAATCCCCCGACCCAAACCGTGTAGGCATCTATCAAGCGAGCCACCACGGTCCGTCTAGACGCTCAACTGACCCTCCTGTTTGCCCAGCTTGTTTGGTCAGTCTTACTAAGCTCCTGAGATACTAGAGCCCCTCCTTCCCTGCTCAAGCCTGTCCCTCACCGCTTCACCCCACCGATTAAGACCGCTGGTCAGAGCAGGCTCAATTTTTTTTGCCCTACCTAAAGTGTAATTCTGTGTATAATTCATCAGAGATACAGCCCTGCTGCTGTGCCGGGTAAGTTCACTACGGGATCACCATAACCCGTGCTACTTGGAACTTTATGTTCCCAGTAGATGTATTCTTAAACAACAACAACGGTGATAAATTGCCGAAGTGGGCGAGGGGTGATGCTTCCCGGGTCAGTTGTTTTGTATAACTTTACCATTACATTCCAAATAGCCCCGTTGCTCTTCCTCGTAAATTTAGAAAATTCGTAAATCCTGGAGAAGCTGGATAAATCTATGGGTGTGGGTGTTTCTTCAGCCGCGAGGAAGTCCATACATCAGAGAATAGTACACAGTAACTATTGACAATTCTGCCATTTGGAATACTAGGACAATTTTTTTTATTTACCAACGGGACAATATGTTAGCTATTATCTACTCGGCAATAAGATTTATCAGAATATAATAGTCATGAGAAGTTATATCTTGTAACGCTAATACTCACTACAGTAAACCTAGCCTGGTGTGGTGCGTCAGGCCTCCCCTGGTGTGGTGCGTCAGGCCTCCCCTGGTGTGGTGCGTCAGGCCTCCCCCTGGTGTGGTGCGTCAGGCCTCCCTTGGTGTGGTGCGTCAGGCCTCCCCTGGTATGGTGCGTCAGGCCTCCCCTGGTGTGGTGCGTCAGGCCTCCCCTGGTGTGGTGCGTCAGGCCTCCCCTGGTGTGGTGCGTCAGGCCTCCCCTGGTGTGGTGCGTCAGGCCTCCCCTGGTATGGTGCGTCAGGCCTCCCCTGGTGTGGTGCGTCAGGCCTCCCCTGGTGTGGTGCGTCAGGCCTCCCCTGGTATGGTGCGTCAAGCCTCCCCTGGTGTGCAGCTCCCTGGTGTGGTGCGTCAGGCCTCCCCTGGTGTGGTGCGTCAGGCCTCCCTGGTGTGGTGCGTCAGGCCTCCCCTGGTGTGGTGCGTCAGGCCTCCCCTGGTGTGGTGCGTCAGGCCTCCCTGGTGTGGTGCGTCAGGCCTCCCTGGTGTGGTGCGTCAGGCCTCCCCTGGTGGTACGTCAGGCCTCCCCTGGTATGGTGCGTCAAGCCTCCCCTGGTGTGGTGAGTCAGGCCTCCCCTGGTACGGTGCGTCACGTCTCCCTGGTGTGGTGCGTCAGGCCTCCCCTGGTTGGTGCGTCAGGCCTCCCTGGTGTGGTGCGTCAGGCCCCCCCCCCTGGTGTGGTGCGTCAGGCCTCCTCTTGTATGGAAGGCTCACAGATGTGTTGACAAACACATTATTATCACGAATCATTACCACTACAGTGTAACAGGTTTTCTTCCCGATCGCGTGTGGTTAGTGCAGCTCCAACACACAGTGGGCCAGCACGGGGAATGGACCACCGTGTCGTGGTGTACCTGCACGATCTACACTACACTGCTCTTGACGTTTCTCTGCTCCACCAGTACATATTCCTATTGGGTCAACTAAGTCAATATACCTTGAAGAAAACTATCTACCATTTCCTTCGATTAAATCCTCAAGGAAAAGGTAAATAATTTTAAAGAAAAAAAAGGTAATCCAGTACTATATATTATAGGATATTCAAGATGCCAATACGAGATTAGAAAGACAAGACGGTCGATGTCAAACGAGTTCCATTTACAGAGGATATTGTCTGGGGACATGTGGAATACAGCAGCTGGATTGCAAACTGTGCCAGTATCCTGAAAATGTGAGCATCCTCAAGAAGACTAGTTACCGCTAGTGGAACAATGTAGTTCAGATAGTAAGGTGCATGTCTGTAGCCTCATTATATGTCCACTAGCTAATCTTGTGTATCCGATATGTGACAGTTTTTTAATTAATTGATTATGCACTTCACAACTATCCTATGAGTCGTAGTGGATCCCAAACCCATCCTCTATGTGGTAGTGGAAATGGTTACAGACGCACATAATAGGGTCTCGAATGAACCCCTAATGTTCGTTTAGCTAAGTAAGTTACATTATTTCTGAGCTAGTTTGCCCAGCGAACCATTTATTGTTTTAAGGTATACCATCTACAT
>WNGS01008507.1:12326659-12338848 GCA_020271785.1 Procambarus virginalis
GTATTCACAGTTCTGGTCCGCGGGAATAGGTCACATTAAAGGACACATAAGTGTTAGTCGCAGGACCTAACCGTCTCTCTCCAAGAAAGGAATCGACTTCTGGGAGATGGAACAGATACGAATGGGTTCTTTAGCAGCGGACCAAGATGAAGTGTACAGCACCATAGGAGAGTCAAAACAGGACAACACCACATATATCTGGAACATTATCACACACTTGTGTAACAGTAAAGAAATAGTTAGAAGGAGCTGAAAGTTAGAAGACAGACTCGAGGACTTGCAAATCAGTAATAACCTAAGAGGCTTTAGTGAATCCCTTCAGCGCGGCCTTGAGATTCCCAAGCAGTCACGTGGCCGACAACACTGATATTACCATCACAAACGATCACGCTATAGACAGTGGAGAGTTGGTATCCGCTGCGCAAAGAAGGAGTAATGAGTGAGGAACAGTAGGGCGGATGGGAGGACAGGTGAGGTATAGAAGAAAGGCGTCAACTCATTACATAATACCGACACAATGACTTATGCAACACTTACTTCACATATCTTCTCCGGCTTTTCTTTCTCATTCCACTGTTCTCCATTTACACACACACACACACACACACACACACACACACACACACACACACACACACACACACACACACACACACACACACACACACACACGCCGGTGGCTGAGCGGACAGTACGCTGGGCGCGTGATCCTGTGGTCCCGGGTTCGATTCCGGACGCCGGCGAGAAACAATGGGCAGAGTTTCTTTCACCCTAATGCTCCTGTTACCTAGCAGTAAATAGGTACCTGGGAGTTAGTCAGCTATCACGGGCTGCTTCCTGGGTGTGTGTGTAGTGTGGGAAAATAAATAAATAAATACATAATAGTTAGTAACAGTTTATTAACAGTTGAGAGTCGGGCCGAAAGAGCAGAGCTCAACCCCCGCTAACACAACTAGGTGAAACACACACACACACACACACACACACACACACACACACACACACACACACACACACACACACACACACACACACACACGCACACGCACACACACACACACACCTGCTAGCTCGCTCTTTCCGTCTCTCTCTCTCTCTCTCCCTGCCTTCCTCTCTCCTTACCTCAGTCCCTCCCTCCCTGTTCCTCTGCTTCTTCCTTCCCCCGCCTCTCCTCTCTCTGTCTCTCACACCATCTCTCTCTCTGTCTCCATATAGTAGTGGTTGTATTGTAAGATGAGAGGTTGGCAGTACAGTGCCGTAGTAGGCCCACCAAGCTAAGACAAGAGCGCATCAGTTAGGTGGAGCCCGTCGGCCACTACCTCCCGCACGTGTTGCAAGCAAGAGCTCTTTAATACGGAAGGCCCGCACTCTACCAGCCCACGCAATCAATAATTATCCTCCCAGCAACTGACCTACTTTATTCCTTCTTTCTCTTACATTCTGTTTTTGTTATTATTATAGTCGCTCACTGGTATATTTTTTTTAATTTGCATTACATTTATCGTTCTGTTTCTTCGTACTCTAGAGTGGGACCAGGTATGTCAAACACGCGACCCTTTGCAAACACACCTGCGGCCTGCACAAAGGAGACTGTAATTTGGTAATTTAACGGCCAAAATTGCATTTTTATAATATAAACTGTCACTGTTTATAATTTCAAAAGCACAAAAGAAACACGAATGCAGCTGTGAGGCAAGCGAGTTAAGACTTCTAAAAATTGACATGACGTTAACTGTTAAGCTGGCCTTACTTTTATCCCAAGTGCAAAGAGCTGAAAAACACTGCCAATACTGAGTCTACTTAGCGTTGCTTTTAAGTTTAAGTAATACAAATATTCTGCAATAATTTTTATTAAATGAGTTCAATTAGTTGTAGTGTGTGGCCCACATGACAACACGAGTGTGGCCCATATGGCTCTCGGGGGGCCACAGTTGTGGTGTGTGGCCCTCCTGACAACACGAATGTGGCCCATATGGCCCTCGGGGGGCCACAGTTGTGGTGTGTGGCCCTCATGACAACACGAATGTGGCCCATATGGCTCTCGGGGGGGCCACAGTTATGGTGTGTGGCCCTCATGACAACACGAATGTGGCCCATATGGCCCTCGGGGGGCCGACAATTGTGGTGTGGCCCTCATGACAACACGAATGTGGCCCATATGGCCCTCGGGGGCCCACAGTTGTGGTGTGTGGCCCTCATGACAACACATATGTGGCCTATATGGCCCTCGGGGGGGGGGCACAGTCTGACATGCCTACCCTAGACCACACGCCAGTGTTGCTGGCGGTTGCTACTGGTAATCTTCACAGTGCCTCATGGCTTCTTATCAGTAATTCAGTTTCTGATTTACATATAAATTATAGTTACAGATAAAGGTACCCTGTAATGATTTATATCTCGTACAGTACATGTACGGGCGCATCATATTCTAATACTTTACAAAAAGTTCATAGTACACGTCATCCTCCATAAATATACTGATCCATCAGACTGTGTGGGTCTCCACGCACGCAAATTCATTATATTTCAAAAGCTAATATGAAAAGTTCAAAAGGCCATAAAAATACTAACACTGTACATCATTCAATGATACAAATAAAGTACAAATATTAATGAGCGCCTTTACGAGTGATTATTAAACTAAATATGCAAGAGTTCTAGCATCTTATTTCCTTAGCTACACAATTTTGGGGGTATAGTTCCCGAGCCGTTTATCTGCCACTAAAAAAATTTCACTACCGCTTGCAGGATGAGTATGGGGTCTATCGCTCACGGGATAGACATGGGGTCCACTATCCCTCACGGGATAGACATGGGGTCCACTATCCCTCACGAGATGGTTATTGGGTCCACTACCACTCACGGGATGAGTATGGGGTCCACTGAGAATAAAAGAATGGGATGGGGTGCATAATACTGAAGTAAACGAAGTTAAACTAACATGAGCCAGACTAATGCTTATCAAATTTCTTGTGTTTCTGCACAAATAAATACTTATATACAAATATATATATATATATATATATATTAAGGCTTCTTAAGGGCCTAGACCAGCAACAGACCTACTCCAGGATGCAAGCCACAACAGTTGCACAGTTCCCCAGGTACCTATTTACTGCTAAATGAGCAGAGGCATCAGGTGAAACGAAACGTTCCCAAATGTCTCCAGCCTGTACGAGCATTGAACCCGGGACCATTCTGTTATGAATCGTACAAACTGTACATAAGTACGAAGAAAGGTTTTCGGGACTATTCTCCGCAGGGCGTGCAACTGCAGAGTCTTGCAGGTGCTGCTGAAGTTAAACTGTTTATATGGTCGACTGGTAACTGTATACGCAATTGTTTGCGTGTTTGCACCTGCTGGAGTGTACGCTTCCAGAACACAGGCGTATGCCACACCGCTTCTCTCTAACAAGATTTTGGAAGTCATTATTTACATTTAGCAGTTTATTTCCCGCGTGCATGTTGTGCCTCAAGCCTCTGCCCGCTACACGTATCTACCTATCTCCCATCCTATCAACCCATCCTAGAAAACTGATAGTACCTATTGGAACTATTGATGGAACGTACAAATGTGAATTGCTGTACCCCCAAAATTTCACGGTTTGGCCTACTGGAATTCCTCAAAGAGCTTGCCATAAGTAGAAAAGTAACTACGCAACCTGACGTAACCTATCCTCGGGATAGTTAAGTAATCCTAGGCCTAATTGTGTACGTGTATGGGCTATACTAGGTCACGGACAGTTTAGGCATCGTTGTTGTATCCTTTTTCGTGCCCTCTACAAAATTTATATTACAAGGGAAGGGAACTATCGAGGAAAAGCGCCAAGCCATTACGAAGCCTAAACTGTCCTTAACCTAGTATAGCCCATACACATACACAATTAGGCCTTTGATTACTTAACTATCCCTAGGATTGGTTAATTTACTCAAAATTAACCACGTTGCAAGACGTGGTTAATTTTGGCTGTATGTGTAAATGTTTCTACGTTCCACAAATAGTCGCAATAAGTACTAAAACTTTTGGATGATAGGTTGTCTACTTCAGGCGTTACTACTCATCCCATTGATTTCTTAAACAATGCAAACTGAGAGTTTAACTTTGAATAATGTAAAAATCATTTACAAATTTTCACGTCGCTAAGAATGATGTACAGGTACTAAAATGTGGAGGGAACTCTCCGTAGACAGCAGCACACTTAAGACCTGGGGAATATTTGGCACTCACGATGTAACATGCTGAACGGAGATACAAAGTTTCCAGAGAGAAGCAACTTTATTATAAGGTAAAATTCATTATCGTCATTGGTGTCACCATAACCCTTATCATCACATTCTTAATGATCATGGTCGTCAATATCGACGTCATCATCATGGGCAGCAGCAGCAACTAGTCTTAACAGCACAATTAGGATCAAACAATAACATCAGCAGCACTCCCAATAACTATAAACATGTTAATATAATGACGGAACTAACACCAACCGCCTTAACAACAACAGACCCATTAACATAAGTAGCTTCAATAACAATACAGTGCACATAAGCACCAAAGAAACTCCGGATTACAGCGCAGAAAGAACAAAGATCCAAACAACAACAGAGCAACAGCAACAGCGTACTTGAGGGGGGGGGATGACATAAATAAGCAGCGGAGTTCTCGTGGAGAGAAACAAAACCATGTAGACTTCGTCAAAGAACAGCTGTCGCTTTAGTGCACCTCCCACATCAACAACAATAAATAAGCAAGGAACAACAATCACAGAAACAACAGGAAGTTCTTCAGTGGCAACAGCAGCCGACACAAAAACACTACAGCAGCATTACCAAGTAAGTAATTATCAAAAGAAGGGGCCAAGCCGGGAGACTATATAGCACCAGCAGCAGTACTAAATATAACAGCAGACTCAATAGCAAAAACAAAACACTCGCATATCTATGAGCAAAAGCAGGAGAAGCAGCAGCAAGCAGTGGTCAGGACGTAAACATTACCACGTGTGTGTGCTCGCTCGCCTCCCCTATTTTTCCCCTCTGTGTGACGTCATGGCTGCGTCCGAAGCTGATGCATCTATGTATTTGCGCTAATTAACGGCCTTCTTTCTTAACACCGCACGAATATCATAAAGTTCTTGGCCAAATAGAGCTTTTGGAGTTGTATATTACCCTTCGTTTGTGTAACGAGAGTAACTTAAACGGCAACAGGGCTCGACAACTGTTAGGAATAATGAATATTTGAGGAGCGTCGGCCTATTCGTCTCTCATCTCGACATAAAAAATCGACATGTCCTTCCCCTTGGTCCCTCCCACACCGCCCCGCTCTTATTCCTCGCTCCGAGCTCTTCTTTTATGCCTTCTCGTCCTCTTCTTCCTGCTCCTTAGACTGACGCCTTATCTGATGTTCCAACTCTGCCAGGTTCTGATACTGATATGTTCTCTCTCTCCTCTCTCTCTCTCTCCTCTCTCTCTCTTCTCTCTCTCTCTCCACTTCGTTTTAATTCCCCCTTGCCCCGGGACGTGTCCGCCACCAACATCCGCAGTAGTCTTCGCGTGTGCTGGAGAGGCCGCGAGTAACCCCGCAGAATATTACCGGGAATCTTGTCATCTTCGGCTGGGCTTCCCGTCGCCGCAACCAAGACTCATATTAATCGAGTAAATCCTGGCCGGCACAGCGACAATGAAGAGGAAGTACAAGAATTATACTAATTTATGCATAGCCATTCCGCGGGCAGGAGCGAGTTTAAGGCGCAGACAGAGTTATTGATTTTCACCCCCCCTCATCACAGCCTCCCTACGCCCCCCTCCCCTCCCCTCGTCACCCCCGCAACCCCTCCCGTCTGTTCACCACTCATTTCTTATAAAAATGTCCCATCATGCCTAAACCTTAGTCACTCTTCCCCGTTAACCTCCTGGTGCTCCCTCCAGCCTCCGCCGAGGCCGCCCTGGTCTTGACACTGCTGGCCACCGTCGACGGGACAACGCCGACCCGCTATAAAATGGAGGAAAATCACAAACGCCTGGCGAGATGTAAATGAGGTCTTGGTTCAGACAGTGAAAATGGCGAAGATGTTGGCTAGCCCTCCCGCCCAGAGTCATGACGTCACAGCGTCTTGACCAACCAGCGGGCGGGGAGCGTGTGACGTCATAGCCACGTGATTGTTTTAGATGGTGTGCTAAGCCATTATGAAGATGAACTTGAAAACTGCGCTTATAGAAATGCTGCCGTAGCATTATTGCTGGAGTATACAGAGTTTACCCAGCAATCGATGACATTAAGATGCAAAGTAAGAGTTGACGCTGCTGAAACATCTTGGTATGAAACTGTGGGCATTACTGCCCTTTATGTTTGGAATTACTTATGGATTTTTCATCGAGATGCCATTTTCTATTCATAAGTGAGAATATACTTGAGCCGCCAGTAGCCTCCCGATCGATGCGCACTTAACTTGGCCAAGAAGCTAATAGGTAGCGGGCGCTGAACTTAAAGAGTTCGTGCCGCTTATACCAACCACAACTCCGCTTATAATCAACCAAATAGAGCCATTATCTGGCATCCATCCCCTCCTCAGTTTCAGTCACCCAGGAGCTTGATATGGTTTTTTCCATTCATCTCGGTCAATCCTCTTAACGTAAACCGTTCACTCGCTTAACTTGAACCAGCACGTATATTAATATTACCCGATTAATACTCACATTAATAATAACCGATCACAGCTAAAGGAGATATTAACTGACGAATTCTTTGATTAATACCAACAAACATTACAATACCAACGACTAATGCCTGTTAACTGGAAGGTGCGGTTTATTCCGAAAAATACTCTGGTTAATAATGACCCAATATTGATCAACGCTCCAGAAAATATTGATCAACGCTCCAGGAAATATTGATCAACGCTCCAGGAAATATTGATCAACGCTCCAGAAAATATTGATCAACGCTCCAGAAAATATTGATCAACGCTCCAAGAAATATTGATCAACGCTCCAGAAAATATTGATCAACGCTTCAGAAAATATTGATCAACGCTCCAGGAAATATTGATCAACGCTCCAAGAAATATGGATCAACGCTCCAGGAAATATTGATCAACGCTCCAGGAAATATTGATCAACGCTCCAGGAAATATTGATCAACGATTGGGTTAATAACAACACTCAGGTAATATTGATCAACGCATTAGCAAGCTAATGGCGAAAAGAACTCTTGCTAACGCAAAGAAAAGCTCTTGTTAATGGAAAGAGCTGATACTCAACAATGACCTTCGTAACAGTGAACAAAGCTCTTGTAAACGGTGAACAAAGCTCTTGTAAACAGTGAACAAAGCTCTTGTAAACAGTGAACAAAGCTCTTGTAAACGGTGAACAAAGTTCTTGTAAACGGTGAACAAAGCTCTTGTAAACAGTGAACAAAGCTCTTGTAAACGGCGAACAAAGCACTTGGTAAAAGTGAACAAGCTTTCAAATGTGAACAAAGCTCTTGTTAATAGTGAATAGTGTTCTTCTTAATAGTAAACAAATGCCCTTGTTAATAATTAACAACGCTCTTGTTAATAATTAACAACGCTCTTGTTAATAATTAACAACGCTCTTGTTAATAATTAACAACGCTCTTGTTAACAGCGAACGAAGTTCTTGTTAACAGCGAACGAAGTTCTTGTTAACAGCGAACGAAGCTCTTAATAGTGTACAAAGCTCAGGGTAATATTGTACAATGCTCTTGTTAATAGTATACAAAGCTCTCGTTAACTGAACAACGCCCTCGTTAACAGTGAACAACGTTCTTTGTTAACAGTGAACAACGCTCTCGTTAACAATGAACAACGCTTTTGTTAACAATGAACAATGCTCTTGTTAACAATGAACAATGCTCTTGTTAACAGTGAACAACGCGTTAGTGAACAACGTTCTCGTTAACAGTGAAGAACGCTCTTGTTAACAATGAACAACGCTCTTGTTAACAATGAACAACGCTCTTGTTAACAGTGAACAACGCTAATTTTATGTTAACAGTGA
Source organism: Procambarus virginalis (assembly GCA_020271785.1). Classification (NCBI taxonomy): domain Eukaryota; kingdom Metazoa; phylum Arthropoda; class Malacostraca; order Decapoda; family Cambaridae; genus Procambarus; species Procambarus virginalis. The sequence goes on from WNGS01008507.1 coordinate 12,334,673, forward strand.
ACAACGCTCCTGTTAACAATGAACAATGCACTTGTTAACAATGAACAACGCTCTTGTTAACAGTGAACAACGCGTTAATAGTGAACAACATTCTCGTTAACAGTGAACAACGCTCTTTGTTAACAGTGAACAACGCTCTTCTTAACAGTGAACAATGCACTTGTTAACAGTAAATAACACGTTAATAGTGAGCAACGAACTTGTTAAGTGAGCAACGCGTTAACAGTGAACAACACTCTTGTTAACAATGAACAACGTTCTTGTTATCAGTGAACAACGCGTTAATAGTGAACAACGTTCTCGTTAACAGTGAAGAACGCTCTTGTTAACAATGAACAACGCTCTTGTTAACAATGAACAACGCTCTTGTTAACAGTGAACAACGCTAATTTTATGTTAACAGTGAACAACGCTCCTGTTAACAATGAACAATGCACTTGTTAACAATGAACAACGCTCTTGTTAACAGTGAACAACGCGTTAATAGTGAACAACATTCTCGTTAACAGTGAACAACGCTCTTTGTTAACAGTGAACAACGCTCTTTGTTAACAGTGAACAACGCTCTTCTTAACAGTGAACAATGCACTTGTTAACAGTAAACAACACGTTAATAGTGAGCAACGAACTTGTTAAGTGAGAAACGCGTTAACAGTGAACAACACTCTTGTTAACAATGAACAACGTTCTTGTTATCAGTGAACAACGCGTTAATAGTGAACAACGATCTTGTTAACAGTGAATAACGTGTTAATAGTGAACAACGCGTTAATGGTGAACAACGCTCGTGTTAACAGTGAACAACGCGTTAATAGTGAACAAAGCATAAATAGTGAATAACGCTCTTGTTAACTGTAAACAACGCTTTTATTAACAATGAACACGTTAATAGTGAACAACGCTCTTGTTAACTGTAAACAAAAAGTCAACAGTGATCAACGCTCTTGTTAACAGTGAACAATACATTAATAGTGAACAACGCTCTTGTTAACAGTGAACAACGCATTAACAGTGAACAACGCGTAGTGAACAACGCTCTTGTTAGCAGCACATTGAAACTCTTGTCAATTAACTTGAGCTTCGTTTCCATATAGTGAATAAAGTACTTTTGTTAATAGTGAACAAATCTATTTTAAGTGAACAACGCTCTTGTTATTTGTGAACAAAGGTCTTATTTGTGAACAAAGCTCTGGTTCAAAGCGAACTAAGCTCCTGTTCATAGTGAACAATGCCCCTGTTCACAGTGAACAATGCTCCTGTTCATAGTGAACAATGCTCCTGTTCAAAGCGAACAATGCTCCTGTTCATAGTGAACAATGCTCCTGTTCAAAGTGAACAATGCCCCTGTTCACATTGAACAATGCTCCTGTTCATTGTGAACAATGCTCCTGTTCAAAGTGAACAATCCTGTTCATAGTGAACAATGCCCCTGTTCACAGTGAACAATGTTCCTGTTCATAGTGAACAATGCTCCTGTTCATAGTGAACAATGCCCTGTTCACAGTGAACAATGCTCCTGTTCATAGTGAACAATGCTCCTGTTCAAAGTGAACAATGCCCCTGTTCACAGTGAACAATGCTCCTGTTCATAGTGAACAATGCTCCTGTTCATAGTGAACAAAGCTCCGGTTTAGTGAACAAAGCTCCTGTTCATAGTGAACAAACCCTCTGTTCATAGTGAACAAAGCGCCTGTTTATAGTGAACAAAGCTGTTCATAGTGAACAAAACTCTTGTTCATAGTGAACAAAGCTCTTGTTCATAGTGAACAAAGCTCTTGTTCATAGTGAACAATACTCTTGTTCATAGTGAACAGTACTCTTAAGAATGCTCTTGTTAATAGTTAAGAATGTTCTTGTTAATAGTTAAGAATGCTCTTGTTAATAGTGAACAACTATTAACCCCCCTAACAATAGTGAACAACAACAACAACCCCCTTCTTCACTCTTAACAGTGAACAAAGCTCTAGTTGACAGCGAAGTTCTTGTTAACAGGAAATGAAGCTCTTGTTTAAAGTGAACAAAGCTTTAATAGTGAACAATGTTCTTCTTAATACTGAATCCTGTTTATAGTGCACAATGATCGTTAATGATGAACAATGTTTTTGTAATAATGAACAATGCTCTTGTTAATAGTGAACAATGTTCTTTTTAATAGTGAACAATACCCTTGTTAATAGTGAACATCGCTCCTGTTCGCAGCGAACAACGCAAATGTTCACAGTGAAATTTATGTTCAAATTAATACTGATTAATTCATAGGTTAATACCAAGTAATGCTCAAGTTAATACTGAGTAATGACGGCTCATCATATGCTAGTAATAACACTTTCATTATTATCGACCAATATTATCGCATTGGTCGATAATATTGTCGAGTAGTAGTTAATATTGACCAGTTATTTCCACCAAATGTTTCGAATAATACCAACTAGACCTTAGGCAAATATATACTAAAGTTTCGGTCAATACCAACCAACGCTCTATTTAATATTACCCGACAAATGCTTAAGTTAATATCTATAAACAAATGCTCCCAATAATATTAATTAATGCTAGCTAATACCAATCAACGCTCAGGCTAATAACGACTAATGCTTATCTTAATGTCATCGAAAACTTCAGTTAATATTCTAATTATAGTACCAACGACCAGTCCGATTAATACTGATCAACGATCGGTTAATCCCCACCAAACGCTTCAAATAATCCCTACCAAATGTTCAACTTAATTCCTACCAAACGCTCCAGTTAATCTCAATTAACGCTCCAGTTAATCCCAACCAACGCTAGAGTTAATCCCAACTAACGCTAGAGTTAATCCCAACCAACGCTAATGTTAATCCCAACCAACGCTAGAGTTAATCCCAACCAACGCTATTGTTAATCCCAACCAACGCTAGAGTTAATCCCAACCAACTCTCCAGTTAATCCCAACCAACGCTAGAGTTAATCCCAACCAACGCTAGAGTTAATCCCAACCAACGCTAATGTTAATCCCAACCAACGCTAGAGTTAATTCCAACCAACGCTCGAGTTAATCCCAACCAACGCTACAGTTAATCCCAACCAACGCTAATGTTAATCCCAACCAACGCTAGAGTTAATCCCAACCAACGCTCCAGTTAATCCCAACCAACGCTAGAGTTAATCCCAACCAACGCTAATGTTAATCCCAACCAACGCTCCAGTTAATCCCAACCAACGCTAGAGTTAATCCCAACCAACGCTAAGTTAATCCCAACCAACGCTCCAGTTAATCCCAACCAACGCTAGAATTAATCCCAACCAACGCTACAGTTAATCCCAACCAACGCTAGAGTTAATCCCAACCAACGCTCCAGTTAATCCCAACCAACGCTACAGTTAATCCCAACCAACGCTAGAGTTAATCCCAACCAACGCTCCAGTTAATCCAACCAACGCTACAGTTAATCCCAACCAACGCTAGAGTTAATCCCACCAACGCTAGAGTAATCCCAACCAACGCTAATGTTAATCCCAACCAACGCTCCAGTTAATCCCAACCAACGCTAGAGTTAATCCCAACCAACGCTACAGTTAATCCCAACCAACGCTAGAGTTAATCCCAACCAACGCTACAGTTAATCCCAACCAACGCTACAGTTAATCCCAAACAACGCTCCAACTAATACCAACCAACGTTTCACACTCAATGCTTTGGCCGACGGTAAAGAGCACACAGTTAATACAGAACGTTCACATTAATGCTGAGTAAAGCGTTAAGTTACTACTCGACACTACTTTAGTTGACACGCAATAATGGTGGAGGTTAGGTTAGGGTGTTGGTGGAGTGTGTGGTAAGGTGAAGGTGTGAGTGTGAGGCGTTTGGGCGGGGGTTGTGACGAGGTATAGCAGGGGAGTATGGTGGAGGTGTTAGTGCAACCAGTCCTCGACTCAAGACCATTACATCCAGCGGTCGACCCCACAGACGCATTCCTAAATTTTAATATGCTGTTCATTCAAACCGGAATTTTCTCAAGTATAATTAATATATAATATATTAGATATTGTGCATATATATAGGCATAGGTTAGGTGTTTAGCTTCTGTTGGCGATTATTTGTATTTGTAGTAATGGCTGAGCATTTATAGCGTTGTGATTCGAACAAAATTCGTCAGTGAAGTGCTTGTTCCGGAAGTGTTCGAATGAAATCAG
>WNGS01008507.1:12350782-12385009 GCA_020271785.1 Procambarus virginalis
GTCAACCAGCTTCAGTATATGCCCTACAGAATAACAAATTAGCACAGAGGGTAAATAATGATTAATGAGAGTAACATTATTGTTGCCGCTGGACGCGGTTAGTTTTATTGTGCACCCCATACTCACTCCTATGAGCGGTAGCGCAAAAAGGATTAAAAGGACACAAAAGGTCTTAATCAGACCTCAGTGGAGATTTTGACATTAACAATTTCATCTATCCTCCCAGCACACCTTATAATTATAGTGTCAGCTAGTTACACAAAAAGATCATTACAACACCTATATTTACGTAAATTACTTAACATTGGTGGAAGGTTTTTTGCTAATATGTAAAATAGTTAGATATAGGAATTCGTGTCATTTATCTGCTAGAAGCGAAATATGTATACAGTGCAAGGATTAAAGATATTAGAGCATTTGTAATAAAATGGTAACATACCATATCCTGTAGTGAAAACCAAGAAATGAACACGGGTAACTCCTGTGTGTTCACAGTGGGTGTTCACAGTGTGTTCACAAATTGTGTTCACAATGGGTGTTCACACTGTGTGTAACACACAGGAGAGGAAAACATGTTACCGAGCATCAAGTACCGATACTTGGTGCACTGGTAGCTCCAGATGATAGCTTCATACAAGCTTGTTGGAATTAAGTTGAAAACTCCAATAAGCTATCAACAATGTGATTTTCACAACGTACCGAAAATACAAGTCTTAAACAATACCGTTTATATACAGATACTACACAAAAATATGTATACAACACAAAATATTAGATTGACAACCAACAAGAATCAGTAAGTGGCAACCTTTTTTCAGGGATATTCCTGCGCGGGCCGTAAGCCTCTGGTTGGCCCACTAAGTGCTGCTTGTTTCTGTTTTACTTGGGCGGAGTATGAGTATTTATGACTCGTATGGTCGCTTCAGTAAGATTTTGTCCCGTGTGTTTAACAACTTCTTCTGCTCTGTTGAATCTTAGTTGAAATATTATTGGGTTTGTAACTGTGCACTGTGTTAGATAATGTTCCAGTGGTCTGTCGGGCATTTCTCCACAGTCCTGACATTTCCTCTCATCTTCCGGAACTTGTAAGCCTATTTCCCATGCACATAGGTATCCGTACATTCTACCTCTCGTTGTTATTGTTGTTTCAGATTCAGCTACTCGGAACAAAAAGTTCCAAATAGCAAGGGCTATGGTGAGCCTCGAGTGGACTTACCTGGCACAGGAGCGGGGCTGTGGGGCTACCTCAGGCATAGGACAAAGTAAACAGCACCCTATGGAAAAGTGTCGTACTAAGGAAAGTGTCTCAGACTAATAATATATCAAACTGTTGACATACAGCGGTATATTTAATGAAACATTTAACATGTCTTGTGCAGAATTGTCTTTAATCGCTGCACTCAAAGAATTATGGCACTGCATTTGTTACAATGGCAGGCTTCTGGAAAGAAAGCTAACAAATTGAAATTGAAATTGAAATTTCAATTTTTTAGCTTTCTTCCCAGAAGCCTGCCATTGTAACAAATGCAGTGCCATGATATGCCTCCTGTACACGGCCTTCATGCAGCAATTACCTTACATGAACGCATAGTGAGGATATAATAATTGTCTACAATATCACACTGTGGGAGCCTGTAGCTCTGAGAGCCAGAATGATAGAGATGAGAACTAAAACCAGAGCGTCGAGGGAACATAGTATTAAAATTAATGCCAAGAGATCTAACGATAGCATTTATTGAGATCACAATGGAAACAGGACAAAAGTGGATAGTGAAACAGTAATTAAATATGTTAGAAAACACATAAACCTGCAGATCGAGTTGCAAATACAAAGCACAGAAGTCCCAACAACAAATTCATCTCAAATACAAACACCTACGTCTTATACGTCCACCTACAAATATTATGCTAAGGGAATATGCACATACTGACAAAGGTGAAAGATACAGAATCTCACATTCCAAAAAGTATATGAACATGCTTAGAAAGAAAATATGCCACGTTGGAACAAAATGTAGTGATTGTTTCACCATAAATTATGCAAACTCTTAAATTAACAAAGACGAATGCCGTGATTTCAACTGCCCAGATTTCCACGTAAGAGAAAGAGAGCATTATTGATGGGAAGACGACCACTTAAACTAAACAAAAAATTGTTTAGGCGTAAACAGAATTGTAGTAGAACAGATAAGAGATGGGAGATGGTAACAAAAGTGTGTACATCAAGAAAAGGAGAGAAAAAATTAACATTATTGTAGAATTCATCTTGGATACAAATATCCATGAAGATTTGGGATGGAAAAAACAGTTGAGCAGCGGAGATGCAGAATCTGTGGTGAAAGTGATGGTTACCGCCTTGACAACTACCTGAGAGAATGTGGACATCTAAGAGACATCAGAAATATGTGTAGAGTAATAAACCCCACATAGTTTAAGTTAGGAAACACAATTTGTCAAATATAGATGCTGCTCTTAATTAAAAGATTCCCCCATTTTGCACTCGCAAGATAACGTAAATTTTAGGGGTTGGCAAATGTTAAAGCTTCATTTTTGAGAAGTTGTTCAATTGGCAAGTCACAGTTGTGGCTGGGTACCGGTGACGGGATGAACAACCCAGCAGGCCTTGTTCCTATTGGGTGTTATACACGCTGCTATACTGGCATGTTCACTCACAGGATGAGTGGCGTTGCCAAGTAAACTCGCAATTTGGGGCAAATTAAAAAATTGTATTTCACGTCGGTTAATACCACAGACACTACATCCACTCCCCACCCTCCCCCTCTAACACCAGGGCAACTACCAATTCTGGGCGAACCCATTTTATCTAAATTTAATCCATTGTTTCGTGTTCTATTTTGAGTTTATATTTTTAATACCCGTTCGTTCATTTGTACAATTAAATCATCCTTTCATTAGCTTTTCTCAAGAATGTAAGTTAAGCTTTCTTAATCTCTTTACATAAGAGTAATCTGTAATTCCTTATTTTAACTTTGTTATTTTTTTTACCCGGTGCCATAACGATGTTCGCTTCAAGTCTAAATGATCACCTGGTACCAGTACAAGGCTTCAAGTCAAAATGATCACCTGGTACCAGTACAAGGCTTCAAGTCTAAATGATCACCTGGTACCAGTACAAGGCTTCAAGTCTAAATGATCACCTGGTACCAGTACAAGGCTTCAAGTCTAAATGATCACCTGGTACCAGCACAAGGCTTCAAGTCTAAATGATCACCTGATACCAGTACAAGGCTTCAAGTCTAAATGATCACCTGGTACCAGCACAAGGCTTCAAGTCTAAATGATCACCTGGTACCAGCACAAAGCTTCATGTCTAAATGATCACCTGGTACCAGCACAAAGCTTCATGTCTAAATGATCACCTGGTACCAGCACAAAGCTTCATGTCTAAATGATCACCTGGTACCAGTACAAAGCTTCAAGTCTAAATATGATTATACCTATCAACAATATTAATTTTAATTTTCATGAATTTCGAATATCAATAATAATAATTATTACATGTGTGAACATGTGGTATTATCCCTTGTTTCTGACATTTGTCGATAATGAAGGATTTCTATAACGAAATAGGCATTCCCCTTTCACTCCCTCCAAGTTCCCTCAACCCTCCCCCTCATCCCCTTCTTTATTATTTACCCTATTGAGCAACTGGAAGAGACGACTTATGACTCCTGTTAGCAGGTTAAGAGCTTTCCCTTTCCATAGCTCAAGGTAAACGTCACCTTACTAATTTCCCCTGGAACACGACCACCCAATCGGTAAACAACCAGGTACCCCTCCCTCTAACTGCTTACCTCTAACTCTCTTCCTCTTATCCCCTCCCAGTCCTTTAACTTCCAGCCCTCTAGCCCCCACTTCTCTCTTATCCCACTCCCTCTAACCCAGCTCCCACTATCCTCCAGCCTCTAATCCACCACTCACCAATCCCGCCAATAATCCCCCACCCACTAACTCTGGCACCCACCAACCTTCCACCCACTAACAGCCAACACTAACTCCCCCACCCCTCTAACCCCCACCCACTAACTCTGGCACCCACCAACCTTCCACCCACTAACAGCCAACACTAACTCCCCCACCCCTCTAACCCCCACCCACTAACCTCACACCCCACTGACCCCCAAACCTCTAACCCTCTTCCCTCATGTCGTTCCAAGGACCAAGATTCCGTGATTTAATAACTACCCCAACAAGAAGTCTTAAATTAATTGAAAAATCTTGGCGAAGTAAAAATTCAAGCTTCTTTAATCACACTAATTACATTTATCAAATCCTCCTCTAATGGCTGTGAGGAAAAAAAACGAATTAATGTTTTTAGATAAGACAGAAGTCTAATCCCTTACCAGATGACGAATTAATGTATCATTATTCAGGCTAATTTGTCATGTAGGTCTCCCATTAATCACGTGCTTAGCGCTTGCAGCCTTCCTACGTTTTCTTAATTAAGGAGGATTCCCAGGCGCTTCTTCTGAATATCACATGATGAGGGTTTAATCCTACATAATCGCCAGGCTGGAGGTCTTGATCTCCCTGCTCAGCGTCAGGGTTCCTCGCTTTATATATCAACACCACCGAGGAGATGCTCTGTGTATGCCCTTTTCGGGGGATACACAAATTTGCGCGGAGAGGCCTTAATTACCCGCTGGAAATTGGTAGATGAGGGTCTAATACCACATAATCACCGCGATGAAGGTTCGGATCCCGCTACTTCATTCATCATAACCACGAACGTCTGCGTTAATACTTTGTTTCCCCTCCGTAAGGGGTGTCGCATTTCACACATTTTTGCAACATTCACTTGCTGCTCTAGAATGATTTCCCGTCTCGGGTGACATGTTGGCACTACACTAGCGTTATAGTTCGTAAAGTGGAGCCATTTGTGTGTATCATTAAGCGAGGAGGTAAGGGTGAGAGCGTAATCGCGGGTAATATCGGGGGTGAAAGGTGCCATCCCTCACAGCTACCAATCATGGCCCAGTGTTCCTTGCTCCAGCGCCGCCCTCCACTCACCTACGCTCTCACCCTCCGTCTCTGTCTCCCGTGTGTGTGTGTGTGTGTGTGTGTGTGTGTGTGTGCGTGTGCGTGTGCGTGTGCGTGTGCGTGTGCGTGTGCGTGCGTGCGTGCGTGCGTGAGTGCGTGAGTGAGTGAGTGAGTGAGTGAGTGAGTGAGTGAGTGTGTGTGTGTGTGTGTGGTGTGTGTGTGTGTGTGTGTGTGTGTGTGTGTGTGTGTGTGTGTGTGTGTGTGTACTCACCTAGCTGTGCTTGAAAGGTTGACCTTGACTCAAAGCCCCGCCTTCCAGACGTTCGTAGATTAATGCAATGACACATTTCAATGAGTCATCCAATGACTCTTTGCTGTGTGTGAGAGTGTTCATCTAAATGTGGTTGTAGGGGTGAGAAAGGTTCCTTAATCCCGCCTTCCGAACGTTCTTTGAAGAATACAATAACTATTCCTCAGGCTTTTATCATATTTACATTTAAACTTTATATTGAATTTGGTTCACTGACTTCTACGTCCACCCTTTTCTACTTATAAAAGTTCTAACAGTGAAAACGTTTTTTCCTGACGTCAATGTGAATCATTTGCGTCTCTAGTTTCCAGCCTTGACCTCTGGTTCTGCTGTTTCTAGCTTTAAAAATGATGATTTTTCTACTTGTCAATTCCGCTTAAGATCTTATATATTGTTATGTTCCCCCATCTCTCTTTTCCTCCAGTGTGGGGCGGGTCAGTTCGCTCAGTCTTTCCTTACAGCTCAATACCTTCAGCTCAGGAACGAGTCTCATTGCATATCTTTGAACCTTTCTCAATTTCTCCTGGACCTTTTTCAGGTAGGGTTCCATGGTGGGGATCCATATTCATTAGTAAGTCTCACCTTCGCTGTGTGTAGGGCCCGGAAAGCCCTTTAGTCCAATTTTCTAAAGGATACACGAATGTTGGCAAGTATGCCATGTGCGGCTGTTGTTATTCTGCATTTGTGGGCTTCTGGCATCAGATTTAGGGTTATGTCTACTCCCAGATTTTACTCCTTTTCTGATTGAAGAAAGTGAATCCCGTTCACCCTGTACTGGTCTTCGCACTCCAGTTCCAATCCTTGCAACTTTGCATTTGGCTAGGTTAAATTCTAGCAGCCATTTTTTAAACAATTTCTGGAGTGTGTCCAAATCCGTTTGCAATGCATCACAATCTACCCTTGTCCTGACTCTTCTTATTAGTTTTGAGAAGTAAAATAATAAAAATTGAAACAAAAATAGTTTTGCTGCAAATCTCTGGAGAAAATAATCAAATTTTCGTTTACAGGGGAGACAACCATTGCATATTTTTAATAACATTCGATTTACGTACAAACTAATATGGGAAAGATCACACTATTCAAAATTCAATATTTCCAGGACAACCTTGAGTACATTATTTATCTGACTCTTTAACGACCAACAAACTGAACATTAACCTAACTTCCAGGTTAATTTCGGCCAGACAGCAAAGCAACATGAGTGGAACCAATAAGAAAAAGACTATATAGCGCATGGGTAACACAGAGATATATCGCATTTTATTAAATTACAAGGACCTTAAATGGATAAACATGGAACTAAAGAATTTATCGGATATATGATGGTTATATAAAAGCGGTTTATAAATGAAGAAATGTACCTAACACAACAATTTATCTAAGTATCAAGAACTCTTCGAAATAAATCAGAAAGCAAAACGAAACTCTGGAGTGAGAATATCAGACAAAGGCAAACATTAAGTGTTCTCTATATATCAAACAAAGATTAAGAAGACGGGTCATTTGAATAATTACTTAAGCCAAGTAAATGAGAATGACTAAGAACTGACATAATTTTAAATAATATTTTGTCACTAGTACAATTAAATCACATTCACGTGCTGTATCAATGAGAAAATCGGTAAGAGCGTAAGGAGGATTCGAACCCGCACACTAGGTACTCCCAAACTAGCGGCCTAGACCGCCACGACATGGTAAAAGCAGTGCATCCTGGGATTCCTCACCATCCTCTAGGATTCCTGAGGCTTACAAATGAAGCCAAATCAGGGTTAGGTTAGACACTCCCTCTTTCCCTCTCTATTACCCCATCACACACAAACATTTTGAATCACGTGATCACTCACATAGTGGCGATCCACCTCTAAGGTATTAGGTAAGAGATCAGCAGCCAAGGAACCCGCATACCTAACACGTCGCTCAAGTAAGAGGTCACCACCAACACCGGGCACCAGCATACTCCACCAACACTGGGCACCATCACCAGCAGACACCACCAACACCGGACACCATCACCAGCAGACACCACCAACATCGGCACCGTCACCAGCAGACACCACCAACACCGTCACCAGCAGACACCACCAACACTGGACACCATCACCAGCAGACACCACCAACACCGGGCACCGTCACCAGCAGACACCACCAACACCGTCACCAGCAGACACCACCAACACCGTCACCAGCAGACACCACCAACACCGGGCACCATCACCAGCAGACACCACCAACACCGGGCATCATCACCGCCAACACACCACCAACAGTAATATAAAGAGTGAGAGCAATTTCCCTTAAAACGACCATAGCTCTTACCGCCATAATAAGGGAGAACGCTATGCTAAAATAATTGCGGCTGACCCGCCCCGACCCTTACCTGCCCTCATTACTGCCGGCCCAGGTGTTCCCCGGCTCTACTACCACACTTCCGTTGGCAACACACTCCGAGGTGTCTAACTCTTAAGTCCTCAAGGCTGTGCTCGTGTCTAACAAGTGTAGCATCAGTCTTCAGTGTAAGGATTGAGATAGTTCACTAGCATTCTCCAGTGTAAACACTGAGATACTATTCTTCCGTACTCACCTTGTTGTGCTTGCGGGGGATGAGCTCTGGCTCTTTGGTCCCGCCTCTCAACTGTCAATCAACTGGTCTACAGATTCTGGAGCCTACTGGGCTCTATCAAATCAACATTTGAAACTGTGTATGGAGTCTGCCTCCACCACATCACTGCTTAATGCATTGCAATTGTTAACTACTTTGACCTTGAAAACATTTTTTCTAATGTCTCTGTGGCTCATTTGGGTACTAAGTTTCCACCTGTGTCCCCTTGTTCGTGTTCCACCCGTGCTAAATAGCTTGCCTTTGTCCATCCTCTAAATTCCCTCTCAGATGGGAGCCGGTCGGCCGAGCGGACAGCACGCTTGATTTGTGATCCTGTGGTCCTGGGTTCGATCCCAGGCGCCGGCGAGAAACAATGGGCAGAGTTTCTTTCACCCTATGCCCCTGTTACCTAGCAGTAAAATAGGTACCTGGGTGTTAGTCAGCTGTCACGGGCTGCTTCCTGGGGGTGGAGGCCTGGTCGAGGACCGGGCCGCGGGGACACTAAAGCCCCCCGAAATCATCTCAAGGTAAACTCAAGATAACCCCTGAGAATTTTATAGGTGGTTATCATGTCTCCCCTATTTCCCGTAGCCTTTCCTCGTAGCTCATACCTCTCAGTTCTGGGACTAGTGGCATACCTCTGAATCTTCTCTTAACTTTGTTTGTGTTAAACTCTGTATGGCCTCTAGGCTAGAGCTGCATACTCCAGGATTGGTCTGACGTAAGTAGTAAACAAGGTCCTGAACCATTCTTTATACAAGTTTCTAAAGGTACTTCTTATGTTGGCCAATCTAACATACGCCGCTGATGCTATCCTTTTGGTGTGGGCTTCTGGGAAAAGGTTCGGTGTGATATCAACCCCTAGATCTATATATTTGACCCCTGCAGGATTTCACCTCTCAGATGGTACTTTGTGTTCAGCCTTCTGCTCCCTTCGCTTAATTTCATTACTTTACACTTTCCTGGCGGGGTTGAATTTTAGTAGCGATTTTCTAGACCATTCCTCCAGTTTGTCCAGATCGTCCAGTAGTCTCTATCTTCCGTGTAAAGACTGAGAGAGTATACGAGCATTCTTGGTGTAAAGAATTAATAGTATACCAGCATACTCGAATGTAAACATTGACATAATCCAGAGGATAATCTCGCTGGAATTTCGGAGGCAAGGAAACTATTATTCCAGCCTCGATCATCAAGGGATAACTCTGATTATTAGTACGAGAGTCTTTAGTCTTTGTACGTAAAATTGTACGTCAAATTTTAATGTATTATTCAAGAGGACGGGTTGAACATACAACAGTTGCATCTAGAACATACAACAGTTGCATCTAGAACATACAACAGTTGCATCTAGAACATACAACAGTTGCATCTAGAACATACAACAGGTGCATCCAGAACATACAACAGGTGCATCCAGAACATACAATAGGTGCATCCAGAACATATAACAGGTGCATCAGTAACATTCAACAGGTGCATCAGTAACATTCAACAGGTGTATACAGAACATACAACAGGTGCATCAATAACATTCAACAGGTGTATACAGAACATACAACTGGTGCATCAATAACATTCAACAGGTGTATACAGAACATACAACAGGTGCATCCATAACATACAACAGGTGCATCAATAACATACAACTGGTGCATCAATAACATACAAGCCGATATTTGCTAAACAGCCTACGAGCTCCGGAGCGCTACGATGTCGTACATTACAACAACAACAATGGGATGAGGACGACCTGGTAATCAGGGGCTCCCAGCCACCTCCCTTGAGTATGAGCCTGACAGCTGAGTGGACAGCGCACGGGATTCGTAGTCCTGAGGTTCCGGGTTCGATCCCCGGTGGAGGCGGAAACAAATGGGCAGTTTCTTTCACCCTGATAATCCTGTTCGCCTAGCAGCAAATAGGTACCTGGGAGTTAGACAACTGCTACGAGCTGCTTCCTGTGGGTGTGTAACAAAAAGGAGGCCTGGTCGAGGACCGGGCCGCAGGGACGCTAAGCCCCGAAATCATCTCAAGATAACCTCCCTCTAGAAGATTCACACAATTCAGAAACAAACGTGAACATTTTATCACTACTCAAAACATTGCTCGAACTTAAAACAACTGCTGTTGAGCAAAAATATTCTGCCATATTATTTAAATTGACTTTAACCTTCAGTAACGGGGTTAACAGTTCTTTTTTAGCATATTTGAAGACATTCACCAATCCCGATTATTACATTAATTAGTGAAATTGTTAAATTCAATTATTAAAGGTAAATAATATTATTAAAGGATATAATTAAATTAAATTATTAAAGGAAATAATTAAATTAAATTATTAAATGAACGAATTAAATTATAAAATTATATTAAATTATTAAAGGAACTAATTAAATTATTATATTAAATCAAGTGAATACTGTATTTAACCTTTGTTGCATTAAAGTGTTGCTCAACTGATATCACTAATATATAAACCGCGAGATTAAACCCCCGTGTAGTTCTCCCTCACACGTGTATAACCTCAGGATTTACCTCCACACACATGTGCGTCATGACACACACACATGTGCGTCATGACACACACACATGTGTACTCATTACACACACATGTGCGTCATGACACACACACATGTGTACTCATTACACACACATGTGCGTCATGACACACACACATGTGTACTCATTACACACACATGTGCGTCATGACACACACACATGTGTACTCATTACACACACATGTGCGTCATGACACACACACATGTGTACTCATTACACACACATTTGCGTCATGACACACACACATGTGTACTCATTACACACGCCTATTCACCTCGTGTGTATCGACAAAGCCTGTGAACCTGGTGTGTACCAACCAATTAAGTCTCTTTGTGTGCACTAACTAAAGGGCCGCTCGTCATTCTCACCCAGTGAATCTGTGCACATTGTGTACACCCAGGTAATGTGCGCGTCGTGTACACCCAGGTAATGTGTGTGTCGTGTACACCCAGGTAATGTGTGTGCGTCGTGTACACCCAGGTAATGTGTGTGCGTCGTGTACACCCAGGTAATGTGTGCGTCGTGTACACCCAGGTAATGTGTGCGTCGTGTACACCCAGGTAATGTGCGCGTCGTGTACACCCAGGTAATGTGTGCGTGTCGTGTACAACGTGTACACGTTGTGTGCACCGAGTAAATCTGCGCGTGTCGTGTGTACCAAGTATATCATCACGCGTCTTGTATTCCAACATAACCAACCCTTGTATAACCTGTACTTGACAGACCTGTCCTTTGTACTCTTCATACGTTTCTGGATAGATCTATCATTCGTGCTGGATAGATGTCATCCGTAATGGACAGATTTGTCATACATACTGGCTAGATCTCCGCATCTAATTAGGTCTGTCCTACGCACTGGACAGATCTGACAAAATTACCTGGATAGATGTCATATGTACCTGGACAGACCTGTGTCACGGTACTTAATAGACGTGTCATGGGCGCTCTACAGACGTGCGTCATGGGGGCTCGACAGACGTGCGTCATGGGGGCTCGACAGACGTGCGTCATGGGGGCTCGACAGACGTGCGTCATGGGGGCTCGACAGACGTGCGTCATGGGGGCTCGACAGACGTGCGTCGTGGGGGCTCGACAGACGTGCGTCATGGGGGCTCGACAGACGTGCGTCATGCGGGCTCGACAGACGTGCGTCATGGGGGCTTGATACAGATGTGTCATGGGTACTCGATAGCACCGCATGTGGTGCTGTTCAGACCTGTGTGTAAAATCGCATAAATTTCCGGTAAAGCGGAAACGTTCCAGGACAGAGCCTTGCAGCACTTCCACTCCCGCTAGCACTCACCATCCACTTGGGCTGGACGGTAGAGCGGTCTGGCTTTATGCAGGTCGGCGTTCAATCCCCGACCATCCAAGTGGTTGGACACCATTCCTTCCTAAAATCTCATTCCAAATCCTCATCCTGACCTCTTCCAAGTGCTATATAGTCGTAATGGTTAGGCGCTTTCCCTTGATAATCCCTCCCTCCTGTTCGCACTTCATTCCATTTATGTAATTTATTTTCTTTCAAATAACCAAGCACTAATCCAGCACAGAATGACCCGCCAGCATCACGTGAGGAACAATATAAAATATATTGCTAACAAAAAAAGGAACAGAATGCAGCAATCTTTCCCCTCTCAACTGCTTGAAATATACTGGAAAAGACCGAACGTAAATTTAACATGAGCGACTCACTTTGTAAATCCTTTATCAATCTATGTTTTTCAAATTTTCAAGGTTTTTGCGATCATAGATACAAGCAACTTTCATGCAAGAGATGTTAAGCAAATTGGTCCATAGTTCGTTGAGAGTGATTTATCTCCTTTCTTAAAATCTGCACCACATTCGCAAGCCTCCATGACTTGGTGTATGTATTAATAACTCATTCGACTCGAATGAGTTATTAAATCTTTACATTCTTTAAGAACTCTGGCAAATATTCGTTTAATCCTGCTGTGTTGTTGGCCTTTAATCTGTAACAATTTCCTCCAATGTAACGACTTGTCAACTTGTCCTCCTCATCAATGATATTCATCAACAGGTATAATACAAAGTTCTTCTCTATTATATACAAAGACAAAGCACTTATTTAGAATACTACCCATTTCTATGACATTATCACTTTCCCGACCCGTCTCATTTTGTCAACGGGCCCGCCTTCTCTCTAATCTTTCTTGGATATATCAAGTACTTAATTTAATTTAGCTTTTCTTATTGAATTTTTAATTGTTAATGTTTGACAAATTATTTTCTAGGTATATTTCCACATTCTTAATTAGTTTGTATATAGTTTATTCATAGAAGATGTTTTGGTCCCATTGTAAATTAGTTTGGGTTATTATTATTGGACTTAACATTTATATGGTATACTTTGATATGGTATATTATGTTCCTGGACTTCATATGTTAAGTTTTATAAGTGTGTTAAATTTGAGTGCATCATGCCTCCACATTTTTTAACCCATCAAGGGCACTGTGTACGCTTCTAGTTTGTATATAATGTGTTATAAGCGTCAACGTTGGGGAGGGACGCAATGCTACCAGACATCCGTACACATAGGATTCACACAAAGCTTTGCTGCCTTAATTGGTAGGTTAGGTAATATTAACAGTTACTTAACGAAATATAACCCCCACATGAACAAAGATAAACAATTGTTTTCGGTTATGACATGACATAAGGAGCATGACTAACAACAACACAAGCTCATGGCATCTCAGTGGAATGTATGTTTACACTGTGCGTGCGCTTCTGGCGTGCGTCTTGGGTGATATGCCATTAAATACCATGTCAGTGAAGAGGCAGCTAATGTAATCATATGCAGCAAGACCAAATCCACAAAGTTCACTTTTCGTCTATGTAATGTACATCGTTAAGCGAGGTAGGGCTTCCAGACAAAAACCAGGGAGCATCATTAAACTTTGGCAGCTGCTAGGACCCACAAAGAGCGAATAATGGGCTCTACCACCACCTCTTTAATCCGAATCATCTGTTTCTTCCTAACAACAATGTTCAGCTTCTGTTCACGTGTGGAACCACCAGGTGGCTTTAGTAAAAGTCAGCATGTTTGGTTGCGATATTTTGCCTGCGTATAGACTGGTGAATATTCGGTGTGCAAGCTAACGAGGGCGCTCTGTAATGGTCTCCTACACCACGCTATAGAGTTTCTGACACGATTTTATCCGGTTTATAGACTCTCACCTAGAAACCTACAAACATCATGAGAGTCCGTACCCTGTGATACACTNTATTCTCTTCATCCCCGCCCCGTTTCCTATTTACTTATCTCTTCCCTTTCCCCTTCCTCTCTTCCTCACACCGCAGCATTTCTTGTCTCAGCCCAGCCTCCTTCCTGGTCTCCCCCCCCCCCCCTCCTCTCGGCGGCACAAGGCCCTCGTAGCTTACCTTGCCTGTGGAATTCTTTATGAGCTGGAGTTTAATTAGATTCCAGATATCATGAATGTGGCGTAATTATTGTGGAGCACATTTCATATGCAATAACTGCCTTGGAATATGGAAGTGGGGGAGGTGGCGAGCGTGTGCCAGCGTGATTAATGGAAAGTAATAACTCCTTAGCTGTTTCTCTCTGGCTGACATTAATGCGCACAGCATATACATGAAAAGGATAATTTTTGGGAGAGACATTAGCGACGATGGTATTGCATATTTATGGGGCATAATTATTCTGGGCGATGATAACTCTGGAATGAGGATTACACAGCTCCTCGCGGCTGTCTGGAACGGGTGGGAATCTTGGAATCTGTCTTTGTGAGGCTGAACTTAATGGGACATGGATTTTTATGGTTATTCTTCTGCGGGCGCGTATTTCAGACATCCTTAGGGGTCCTGATGTGAAGTGTGACGTTACTTGGTATGGAACATTTGAAATGATGTTGTCGGCCTTGTGTAGGCTTGATGCATTTGCTGTTTATTCTCTGAACTTTGTTGGGGGTTGACAATGAGTTCTTGCGGTGCGGGTTCCCACGGTCGACACTTAACTCTTTTTAAATTAAATTCAGGCTGGAGGAATTTTAACGCAAAATTTGAATGTGTTCTTGTCAGGACGCTGAGGAAGTTGGAGTGTATTTTGTGTTGGGTGTGACGGTGGCGGCCATATGGTGGGAGAACTTTGTGTTGGGTGTGACGGTGGCGGCCATATAGTGGGAGAACTTTGTGTTGGGTGTGACGGTGGCGGCCATATGGTGGGAGAACTGTGTGTTGGGTGTGACGGTGGCGGCCATATGGTGGGAGAACTGTGTGTTGGGTGTGACGGTGGCTGCCATATGGTGGGAGAACTGTGTGTTGGGTGTGACGGTGGCGGCCATATGATGGGAGAACTTTGTGTTGGGTGTGACGGTGGCGGCCATATGGTGGGAGAACTGTGTGTTGGGTGTGACGGTGGCGGCCATATGGTGGGAGAACTTTGTGTTGGGTGTGACGGTGGCCGCCATATGGTGGGAGAAACTTGTGTTGGGTGTGACGGTGGCCGCCATATAGTGGGAGAACTGTGTGTTGGGTGTGACGGTGGCGGCCATATGGTGGGAGAACTGTGTGTTGGGTGTGACGGTGGCGGCCATATAGTGGGAGAACTGTGTTGGGTGTGACGGTGGCGGCCATATAGTGGGAGAACTGTGTGTTGGGTGTGACGGTGGCGGCCATATGGTGGGAGAACTGGTGTTGGGTGTGACGGTGGCGGCCATATGGTGGGAGAACTGTGTGTTGGGTGTGACGGTGGCGGCCATATAGTGGGAGAACTGTGTGTTGGGTGTGACGGTGGCGGCCATATGGTGGGAGAACTGTGTGTTGGGTGTGACGGTGGCCGCCATATGGTGGGAGAACTTTGTGTTGGGTGTGACGGTGGCCGCCATATGGTGGGAGAACTGTGTTGGGTGTGACGGTGGCGGCCATATAGTGGGAGAACTGTGTGTTGGGTGTGACGGTGGCGGCCATATAGTGGGAGAACTGTGTGTTGGGTGTGACGGTGGCGGCCATATAGTGGGAGAACTGTGTGTTGGGTGTGACGGTGGCGGCCATATGGTGGGAGAACTGTGTGTTGGGTGTGACGGTGGCCGCCATATGGTGGGAGAACTGTGTGTTGGGTGTGACGGTGGCGGCCATATAGTGGGAGAACTGTGTGTTGGGTGTGACGGTGGCGGCCATATGGTGGGAGAACTGTGTGTTGGGTGTGACGGTGGCCGCCATATGGTGGGAGAACTGTGTGTTGGGTGTGACGGTGGCGGCCATATAGTGGGAGAACTGTGTGTTGGGTGTGACGGTGGCGGCCATATGGTGGGAGAACTGTGTGTTGGGTGTGACGGTGGCCGCCATATGGTGGGAGAACTGTGTGTTGGGTGTGACGGTGGCGGCCATATAGTGGGAGAACTGTGTGTTGGGTGTGACGGTGGCGGCCATATGGTGGGAGAACTTTGTGTTGGGTGTGACGGTGGCCGCCATATGGTGGGAGAACTTTGTGTTTACGTTAGGGGTTTGTTGTAGTGCACTTACACTGTCCCGCGCGCTACATACACGCACCACATACCTTACGTTGGCACTTATTGAATAATCGCATTGGTCGATTTTGTTGTAATTACATATCTATTCACCACTGTCAAACTACACCGAACTACCGTTCAATCTGCCCTGAAAGCAAGGTAACCTTAAAGTATATTTTCAAACGAAAGGTAGATACAAATACAAAAAAAAAAAATAATAATAATGCCATGAAACATGATGAATATTGAATACCGAAAGAAGTGGTAGACCGCATTGATGAAGTTACAAAACACCTCGTTTCTTCAATAGTTCGGCATAGCTAGAAATTCAATGTGTTTTCTATACCCAAAAAAAGCAATATAAAGCTTAGAGCGGAAACAATTTGACGCGTTTCCATTCACCTTGTGCCTCTGTTCACGTAGCAGTCAATACGTTTGTGGGAGCTGGACAGTCTCTACGGGGAGGGGGGTTGCATCTTAGAGATGGTGAGTAGTTGGCCTAATAGATATATATACACAACAAAACACACACACACACATGCACGTGGGACCAAAGAGCCAAAACTCAACCCTCGAAAGCACAACTAGGTGAGTACACAAACCACATGACACGCACTCGCCGCGCGACAAAATCCGGGGAGGATTGACTGGGAACCAATCCGAAACTGGTCTTGCTTACCCAGCAGTATCTGGGAACTTGAGAGTAAATCGAGTGGTGGGTTGTGTTCCAGGGAAAACAAGTGAGTAAGGCTTAACATGACATGGGAAGGGAAAGCGTTCAGACTACAAACACGGGTAAACAATGTCTGATGAATATCTTACTGACCTAAAAAACTGATGAAGACCTGAAAGCTGTAGCAGTATACGTTATGATGAATACAGTGAGGAAACATTCATATGGAATAAATGGAACTCGGCACTGTGATGTGATAGTATAGTAGAATATCGTAGATATAGTGGAATATCGAATAAACCATGTGTCAACTTCGTGAAAGTGTGAATACACCATGTGTAAACTTTGTGAAAATGTCAATACACCATGTGTCAACTGTGAGTGTCGGATACACCATGTGTCAACTTTGTAAAAGTGTCGAATACACATGCATTACCTTGAACATTATATTGTAGAATGTCCCATACTGACTGACTTTCACCCCCCCCCNTTTAAACAAATATTAGAGAGTGTGAGTGCAAGGTTAGTCAGCAGGTATTTATACTTTGTATAAAGCACTGTATGATCAGTAGTCTTGTGACACTGAGAAAGTCATAAATATTCGGTGGTGTAAGTACTTAGAGTGTATAAGTTACACTGAGCAACATTCACTTCACCTCACACTGTGAACAGCAACACCTGAGAATCTGTTGTAAAGATATCGAGTTCTGACAACCAATATACATCATACATGGAGGGTCAACAGCTGTTCTACAACCTCCAAGAACCATTATACACCCTCCATGGAGAGTCATCGGCCATCTACATAAACCATGGAGGGTCAACAGCTATTCTACATAAACCATGGTCTGCAGCCATTCTAAATCCCATGGAGGGTCAAAAAACATTATATGGTAGGAGACTTCCATGGCAGGTCAACCGCCATTCTACATAAACCATGAAGGTTATCTTGAGATGATTTCGGGGCTTTTTAGTGTCCCCGCGGCCCGGTCCTCGACCAGGCCTCCACCCCCAGGAAGCAGCCCGTGACAGCTGACTAACACCCAGGTACCTATTTACTGCTAGGTAAACGAAGGATCAAGCGCCATTCTACATAAACCATAGAGGATCAACCTCTATTCTATATCCTCCATGGAAGGTCAAACTTCAAGTATGTAGTGATGACGTCCAGTTGTTAGGCACAAATAACTTCATAAGATTTACCAAGATCACTTCAGTTAAGGACTAACCTTTCCCGGTATTTAATGCACGACAACTGATTACGGCAGCTATATATATTTACTGCTAGGTGAACAGTGGCATCGGGTGTCAGGAAACGTACCCAATCATCTCATTCTGTCTGGGAATCGAACCCAGGACAAATCGGTGTGACATGATTGAGAAAATCACTGTGCTTTTTGTTCAAGAGCAGCTCTCGCTACGCCCTTAACACACACACACACACACACACACACACACACACACACACACACACACACACACACACACACACACACACACACACACACACACACACAACGAACACGATCGTCGTGTGAGCCGCGAGTGCGCGTAACAGCTCCCTTGGTCACAAGTTTATCACTTATCTATCATGATATTCACAACGCCTGCTCTCAGACGACGCTTTGGAACGCCGATTAAACTAGGTATGTCATTGACTTTTGATTACTGCAATCCGATCTGCATAAACTTATAGGAAAACCAGATTCTATATGCAATATTCTCATAAAAACTAATATACAATAATAAAGCACTCATACATGCATGTACACAGGCGGGACCAAAGTGCCAAAGCTCAACCCTCGCAACCACAACTAGGTAAGGACACACACATACAAACAGACACCATCACTCATTAATGTATACTGAAAACCATATTAATCGTAATACCGCCTGTTTCACGAAACCGCTAAGAAGGAAATTCTCAGTTTGTCAAGTCCTGGAGAGCTTATTTATCAATGAAAGTGTATGAAAAACGCAGCTCATCCTCGTGTTTTGATAGTACTAACAGGAAGGATGAGGACCATAGTACATATACCGACGTACAGTGCAATAAGAAAGAAGAAATCGGTACGCAGGCGATGAGTCACAATAACGTCGAAGTAGTTTGACGGACCACACACTAGAAGGTGAAGGGACGACGACGTTTCGGTCCGTCCTGGACCATTCTCAAGTCGATTGGCACTGCCGCAGGGAGACAATCGACTTGAGAATGGTCCAGGACAGACCGAAACGTCATCGTCCCTTCACCTTCTAGTGTGTGGTCTGGTCAAAGAAATCGGTACTATTGAATTTGGGCAAACCGGAAAACCATTTTCTGCTTATGTTGCAAAGACAACTAAACTAATTTAACCTGACTATTCTAGGCCTAATTCACACTATCTGAAGCCTAACATAGTAAATAAGTGTGCGATACTAGGCCTAGGAATATTTTAGTTAGTATTTTAGCTTCATTTTTTTCGGACTATAAAGTGACTAGTACAAATTTCTACTAATTGCTTAGTTCGTCAATGTTTGTACTATGGTGCACATTGTTACAAAAAGTACTATATAAACAGGAGGATGCAAAAACATATAACAAACTTGCCTTTATTAACGAAACCACGTGAATACCTAAGATAAATTAATGAAGTGGAAGTATAGGGTAAACCAGTGCCGCAGGGAGAGGTCCACCAGTGCCACAACCAGTAGTCCACCAGTGCCACAACCAGTAGTCCACCAGTGCCACAGCCAGGGGTCCACCAGTGCCACAGCCAGTAGTCCACCAGTGCCACAGCCAGTGGTCCACCAGTGCCACAACCAGTAGTCCACCAGTGCCACAGCCAGGGGTACACCAGTGCCACAGCCAGTAGTCCACCAGTGCCACAACCAGTAGTCCACCAGTGCCACAGCCAGGGGTCCACCAGTGCCACAGTCAGTAGTCCACCAGTGCCACAACCAGTAGTCCACCAGTGCCACAGCCAGGGGTCCACCAGTGCCACAGCCAGTAGTCCACCAGTGCCACAACCAGTAGTCCACCAGTGCCACAGCCAGGGGTCCACCAGTGCCACAGCCAGTAGTCCACCAGTGCCACAGCCAGGGGTCCACCAGTGCCACAGCCAGTAGTCCACCAGTGCCACAACCAGTAGTCCACCAGTGCCACAACCAGTAGTCCACCAGTGCCACAGCCAGGGGTCCACCAGTGCCACAGCCAGTAGTCCACCAGTGCCACAACCAGTAGTCCACCAGTGCCACAGCCAGTGGTCCACCAGTGCCACAACCAGTAGTCCACCAGTGCCACAGCCAGGGGTACACCAGTGCCACAGCCAGTAGTCCACCAGTGCCACAGCCAGTAGTCCACCAGTGCCACAACCAGTAGTCCACCAGTGCCACAGCCAGGGGTCCACCAGTGCCACAGTCAGTAGTCCACCAGTGCCACAACCAGTAGTCCACCAGTGCCACAGCCAGGGGTCCACCAGTGCCACAGCTAGTAGTCCACCAGTGCCACAACCAGTAGTCCACCAGTGCCACAGCCAGGGGTTCACCAGTGCCACAGCCAGTAGTCCACCAGTGCCACAGCCAGGGGTCCACCAGTGCCACAGCCAGTAGTCCACCAGTGCCGCAACCAGGGGTCCACCAGTGCCACAGCAAGTAGTCCACCAGTGCCACAACCAGTAGTCCACCAGTGCCACAACCAGTAGTCCTCCAGTGCCACAACCAGTAGTCCACCAGTGCCACAGCCAGTGGTCCACCGGTGCCACAGCCAGGGGTCCACCAGTGCCACAGCCAGTAGTCCACCAGTGCCACAGCCAGGGGTCCACCAGTGCCACAGCCAGTGGTCCACCAGTGCCACAGCCAGGGGTCCACCAGTGCCACAGCCAGGGGTCCACCAGTGCCACAGTCAGTGGTCCACCAGTGCCACAACCAGTAGTCCCCCAGTGCCACAGCCAGGGGTCCACCAGTGCCACAGCCAGTGGTTCACCAGTGCCACAGCCAGGGGTCCACCAGTGCCACAGCCAGGGGTCC
This sequence comes from Procambarus virginalis, assembly GCA_020271785.1. Classification (NCBI taxonomy): domain Eukaryota; kingdom Metazoa; phylum Arthropoda; class Malacostraca; order Decapoda; family Cambaridae; genus Procambarus; species Procambarus virginalis. The sequence continues at coordinate 12,371,420 of WNGS01008507.1, forward strand.
ACCAGTGCCACAGCCAGGGGTCCACCAGTGCCACAGCCAGTGGTCCACCAGTGCTGCAGTGATAGTAGACACTGTCACAACCAATGGTGGGTACAATGTGTCCTGGATACTAGTCACAGCCACACTGGTGTCTACTACACATAACAAGACTTAAAACTTTACATATGAAGTGAAGTAGATGGGCGGTGTAACAGCCAGCCAGATACCGCGGATTTTACAACCTTACATAAATGAATGATTAGAACCTGAGTCCCACCCCGAGTCTGCGAGCGTGTCTTGTGCACACCTTCTAACGAAAGCTTCAGTGTTAAGAGCGGCATAAGCTGTGTTATGAGCAGTATAAGCTGCGTTAGGCGAAGCATAAGCTGTATTAGGAACAGCATAAGCTGTGTTAGGCGAAACATAAGCTGCGTTAGGAGAAGCATAAGCTGTGTTAGGAACAGCATAAGTTGTGTTATGAGCAGCATAAGCTGTGTTAGGAGCAGCATAAGCTGCGTTAGGAGCAGCATAAGCTTTTAGGAGCAGCATATACTGTGTTAGGAGAAGCGTAAGCTGTGTTAGGAACAGCATAAGCTGTGTAAAGAGAAGCATAAGCTGTGAATGGACTACTGACCCCCCAAATTATCAAGACGTAGTAGTTAGGTTATCTGTGCTCAAATAGTGCATAATGAAAGGCTCAGGCTTGATTAATGGTTTAAACATTGGTGAAGAAGGCAAAACGAGCAAGTACAAGGGTAAAGTCAATAGTACAAGTACAAGTAAGCAAATAGTAAAGTACAAGGGTAAAAGTAAATTATTGGATCAAGAGAACAATAAACTGAAGAGGGGGGACACCAGAGTGGCATGGATGAGATCTCAAGAGAGAGAAGAGAAGCAGAGATACAATTAAAAACTGACATGATAAAGCAAAGACAGAACCCGAGCTGCTCCACAACCACATCAGGAGGAAAACAAAAACTGAAGTGAATAACATCTACAGGGTGAATGACAGGGACGAATGTGAGGAACTTTACAGCCAACGTGAGATCTTCACAATGGAGTAAGATAAAATACCTGATCTGAGCGAGATGAGCCAAGTGAAACGGTCTGACTTGAAAGCGAGTCATCTGCTACAGCTGGACACTCAACTAAGGTGCTTATATCAGACAGAATCTCAACATGGATAACGAAAAAAGGAGCTGAAAAGCTGTATTGGTCGCTTACTATTATGCATAACAAATGATTGGAAATATGGGAACTACCTTAAAGTTGGATGACAGACAATGTAATGGTATAGGCTAGAAACTAGACAAGAGGCACAAAACTAAAAGCCTGTGTTCCGTATTTACATACCATGCAAGATGATAGTGAAGCCCGTGAGAAAGAGACTAGTAGCACAGCTAGACAGAAGCGACTTCAAAATGCATCGCCAGCATGATTTCAGGAATAATAATCTAATGTCACATATCTAATAAAAATATATGGCCTGGCGACAGAAATCTGGCAAGACAAAAACGCTTATACAGACTGCAATTTTTTAGGCACTGAGAAAGCTTTCGAACAGTTCACACAGGAGACTAGTGCACGAACAGAGTAACAGGGAAGATGTTCCAGTAGCAAGGGAATATCTAAAGCATTCACAGTGAAAGCAGTGAATTTAGAGTGACGTGGTTTGACCAGAGGATTCCACACATGAGTCAGTACTAGGACCCGTCTTGTTCCTCCAACGTACAGAAACTATCAGAGGTAAAATCTTCTTCCCTAAAGTTTTGCCGATGCAAAATTACGAGAAACATTAATTCGATTAAAGTCTGCAAGCAACTACAGGATGACCTAGACAACATGAAGGGAAGGTCCAACAAGTGACTACTAGTGTTTAACTTGTATTCCAGAACTCAGCTGAGACCTTCAGGTAGGAAACAAGGTACCAAGTGGTAGATAAAAAAAAAACACTTGTGCTGTCAGGCAGAGAAATAGACCTGTGAATTGAGATCCTGTACCACACATGCCTGCCGAAGCCAACTTCAAGCAGATATTATCAGCGGCGTATGATAGATTGAACAAACTCTTTTCTAAACTGGTTGGAAGCCATTAAGTTATGGGTCCCTGTGTGAAAATTAATTTGTATTTTATCGTTTATCATTTATTTTAAAAATCTGAATAAGGAATCATTCAGAACCTTGTATATCACATATGGCAAACCAGTTCTGGAATATGCGGCGCCAGCGCGGAGGCCTTATCTCATGAAGGACAAAATGAAGCTGGAGAAAGTTTACATGTATGCTACCAGACTTGGCCCAGAGCTGAGAGGTATGTATTACAACGAAAGATTAAAGAAACCTAACCTCTTTTCACTTGAATGTTGAAGAGTCATGAGAGATATATATGATCTCCACATGCAAAAATCTCAGAAGAATTGGCAGCGCAGACTGTTTTAGACTAGCATGCACAAACATGCTAATCACACGAACACGAACATGGGGATACAGCACTTGGAAGGGTTAGGATAAGGATTTGGGATGGGACGGGGGGGAATGAGCGGACACGGGTGGAAATTGCATATCTAAATGAGTTAAAGTCATTTAAAATTTAACATTTCAATGTATATTTAGTAAGCAAATTGAACTCGTTAAGAAATAGTAGGGGTAGACTCCATACACAGTTTGATATGTAGGTATAAGATAGGCTTGTGATCCCGTATATCCATTAAAAATTGAGGCGGGGCCAAAGAGCTAAAACTCGGCTCCTGCCAGTAGAATTAAGCGAGTACTCCGCCAAATCTTAAGAGTGACACTAGTATAAGTCATCATTCAAAGAAGACAGACAAAATAAAGACGGGCAGCCCGAGCAGGCAGCGAGGCCGGCGATGAAGAGGCGCCACTAAGCTCCCCCCATCTCGCCTAATGGGTCGCCACGGGGGGCGGAGATGGTCCCCACGCACCCCTATTCAAGTGGAGCATGGGCGTACGAGCCCCGGCCTAACTTCTGTCCCCACGCCCACACACGCCATCCCTACCTGGCCCCTGTCTACCAGTTAGGCCCTTTCTTCCCGCCTGATAGCCAGCCAGACAGCCACGGTATTCACCGTGCGAATTGAAGAATTGATGAGACGGATCCTGGCGGAGGGAGAGGGTGGGTAGAGTAGTGGAAGTATAGGCAAGAGCCTAGACCCTGGGGCTGTGGGCGCCATCCTCCACAGTCGTGGGAAACACATCATACCATCCTCATCTCATGCTATTGGTCTATATGCCAAGACCAATCATAGCTATTCCATGGTCGGTAACTCTTACACAGCAAGTAATACCATGCAGGTTGACACTATTTATTGTGGGCCGGACAGTACCTAATATTACTTCTCAGACTGCAAACACTCACCATTCCGAGACATGCTAGGAACAAAGTAGCAACTGTGCATGTTGCATCAACGAGGATTCTTCAACGCTAGCACCATCCACACCTGGAGGTACAATATAGATGTGAAGGTACAGAAGACGGAAGACTAAACATGAGAAACTTCTGCTTTGATGACCTCAAGATGCCAGTCTGAACCTTCACCATCATTCAAGCATTTACGCAAGTGGCAGCTACGCACAAATTAACATTTCCAATAGCAGAAAACACGAACTACAGCACTGATCACATTTAAAGAATTGAACTCTATGAAATAGGTACTTCAAGTAATAAACAGATTTTCTTCGATAAACTACTAGGCAGATCTTACTCGGCCTATTAGGCAGATCTTACTCGGCCTACTTGGCAGGTCCTCTAGCGTGAACCAATAAGCCTCATGTTATACAACAAACACCTTGGCAGGTAAGTGGACCTTGCAGACCTTGCCTGCAAGGTCTGCAAGGTCTAAGGTAATCAATCGTTATATCACACTAGATACCACTGGTGACATCAACATTAAACAGTACGGATTAAAGATATATTCGTCACTTACCGTGAAAAGTGTTACAATTTCTGATGGTTATCAAGATGGTTATCAAGATGGTTATGAAGATGTTATATTTAAACAAATAAGCAGCAGATATGATATTTTGTATCGTGTCCATGAAAATATAAAAGTGTTCGTTGTTCCTTGGTAATATACAAGTGTTGAATTACGTTAGTTCCGAGTGCAACGATAACTTGAAAACAAGTGAAGAACCGGTCTGTATCACACAAGTGTCTTCAGATCAAGCTTCAAGTGAAAGCATCACACAAATGTCTCGACACCAAACTTCAACTGAGGGCATCACCCAAGTGACATCATATAAAAAAGTATTAAGTGAAGGCATCATACAGGTGTCTCGACACCAAGCTTCAACTGAAAGCATCACACAAGTATCTGAACACGAACGTTTAAGTGAAGGCATAAATGTAAGCGCAGATTACTACAAGACACACACGTAACAATAGAAAATAGAAACTCCTCGAGCTCTGCAAGAAACTGAGTAAACTAGAATATGGTATTACTTATCTATACTACAAGAGAATGTTTGTATGTATGTCTGTCCGAAGTTAAGAGACCAGACGCTTAGGGCTAGCCCCACCCAAATTTGCAGGGGAACTGGTTTAAGGTACGGAACGGTCATAGGCGTGTTGGGATAGGCCTAATTTTACAATTTTTAGAAATATTAGTAATACTAAAGCCCCCTGTGCTATTTTCATGGAAACAAGGGAGCGAGTGTGTTGTGAAATATGTAGTTTGATGAACGGAGAGATTTTTATATCTTTGACAGTCATTAAAATAATAATAAAAAAATGCCTCTGGGCGGGTCCCACTCAGCGATACTTAAAATGTTTACAATCATTTTACATTTTCTCGGTTATTTTTTTGGTTATAATCATAAATTTTGTGTCAAAATGTTCGCAAATGAATTCTCTGGAGAACAGACACTATAGAGATAGATAAATAGATGGACTGATAGGCTAGAGATAGAGATAGAGACCAGGTACCCCCCCCTAGTAATAATATAAAAAAAAACACACAAATACAGTGCTGGATGGGAATTTATAGGCGGGAAGTTGCCATTAAACCAGTGAAGTGTAGCGGTTACTCGATCTAGTTACACAATATCTTTGTAAAATTTCGCAAAAATATTTAAATTAAGTGTTTTCGGGAATAGTGCAAAATTTTTGCCGTTTAAATGGCACATATAATGAAACGGTATTTAATGAATGATAAAATCAAAGTAAAAATAGATTTTGCATCGGCTAAAATTAATTGCTATTTTTCAAGTTCTTCATTCAATAAATACTTGGGATCCGTACGGGCATGCGTAGGTGATTACGTAAATGTTTGATGAATAATGGCCAATACCGGCCCAGCTCGAAACATTTTTTTGGCATGATCCCACGGGTAGGGGGCCCTCGAGTGGCGGGGCCCCCGGGTGTCGGGGTCTCCCCAGGGTGGCGGGGTACCCCAGAGTAGCGGGGCTCCAGGGTGGCGGGGTACTCCAGGTGGCGGGGGTCCCCGGTAGCGGAACCCCCGGGTGGCGGGGTCCCCAGGTGACGGGGCCATGAGTGGCGGGGGCCCATGGGTGGCGGGGACTCCTGGGTGGCGGGGTCCCCAGGTGACGGGGCCCCTGGGTGGCTGGGCCCCTGGGTGGCGGGGACCCCTGGGTGGCTGGGCCCCTGGGTGGCGGGGACCCTGGGTGGCGGGGGCCCCAAGGTGACGGGGCCCAGGTTCACACCCAAGGTTTGCTTTAGTGACATGATTTAAAGAAAATATTAATTTTATTTCTTCTTTAGAACAAAATATTAAAAATGTAACTGAACAGCATCGTTGGAAACAAACCTTTTTTTATTTTTAAAATTATTTCAAGCCAACACGTTCAATTAAATTCAAGAATTCTGTAGAAAAAACATTAGCTTGCAAGTCTGTATTGATTTATGACAAACCTTTACATTTTTGTTTATGTCAGATACCAGTTTTACTTGGTAAGACCAGAACAGCTTACCGTAGCGCAGGGCCCAATTGGGAGCAATTGGTCGAATTAGATTAAAGCCGGGCATGCTCCTACCAACCCTCACATAATGTGCTCCCCTCTGCTTCACGAACACTCAACATGCTCCCCCTCCATCCACCCCACACAATATGCCCCATTTCTACCCCACCCCCACAAGAAATGCTACCCTGTACCTCCCACCACGCAATATGCTCCCTCTCTACCCTCCCAAACAATATGCTCCCCTCTACCAAGCTCACAGTCGAAATGGCTGCGGCATAAAACACACAAGCGCAAAGCATCTTAAGGCGGCAAGGAAGGCTTGAGAGGGCACTACCGCGCGGACGGGACACAGTACACGAGACTAGTGTGCACGAGCAAATGGGCCCGAGTGCCAGTAATGCTGTGCAGCACGCGATACTGCCCAATGGTGCCTGGCACTGCATCACCCTCCAGGCACTCGGCCACTTCACACTCTGCCCTTACACTGAAGCCCAAATAATTCTAAATAAAATAATAAATCATTGATTTATAAAAATATGAAGGTGAAAATAGGTATGTTTATATACACATGATATGATGATGTTAATGATAATTTTCATGATCGTGATTAAGACAATATAATAACATAAGCATCAATATATTTCGTAAAATATCACCTAAAAGAATCAACACCAAAGCCTACCCCCATGTATGGAGAGAAAGGGAGAAAGAGGGAGGTGAAAGGGGGAAAAGTAGGGAGGGAACGAAGAGAAAGGGAAATGAGGAAGACAGGGAAGAGAATGGGAAGGGAGTAGAAAGGGAAGATGGAAAATATGAAGGGACAGAGGGGAAAGGAGGGAAGGAAGGGAAGGGTATGGGATGAAGAAGGGGGAATGGAGGAAAGAAGAGAAAAGGGAATGAGATGAAAAATGGAATGGAGGAAGAAGGGGAAAGGGGGAATAGAGTGAGGGAAAGAAAGAAAGAGAGGGAGAAGGAAAAATTTGAAGCGAGGGATGGAGGGAGGTGGAAAGGGAGAATGGAAGAGGTGAGGGGAAGGGGTAAGAGGAAAGGAGTGAAGAAAGATGTGAGAGGAAAGGAGGGAGGGAAGGGGAGAGGGGAAATTAGTGTCACATTAGATATAACATTCAAGCGCACAGCAGGGCGGCGAGAGGAAGACGATATATGCTCACAAGCATTGGGTACCACTGGCTGAGGGGGAAGGTGGAGGCAAGCAGGACCGGGGAGTCACCAACCGCAGGTCTGCCACGACGAATAGGGAAGACGGGGAGGTTATCTACCTTGAGGTTATCTTGAGAGGATTTCGGGGCTTTGCGTCCCGCGGCCCGGTCCTCCTTTTGTTACAACACCCCCCCCCCCCCAGGAAGCAGTCCGTAGCAGCTGTCTAACTCCCAGGTACCTATTTACTGCTAGGTAACAGGGCATCAGGGTGAAAGAAACATTTTACCCATTTGTCTCCGCCTCCACGGGGATCAAACCCGGGACCTCAGGACTACGAATCCGAAGCGCTGTCCACCCAGCTGTCAGGCGCCACTCATTGAGGGGGATACACTCATCAATGAGGGGATACACTCATCAATGAGGGATACACTCATCCATGAGGGGGGGTACACTCATCAATGAGGGGGGATACACTCATCCATGAGGGGGGATACACTCATCAATGAGGGGATACACCCATCAATGAGGGGGGGTACACTCATCAATGAGGGGATACACTCATTACAGAGATCTGGGACAAGGGGAAGGACACCTCCACATATGAGACGAGGGTAAGGGGAGACAAGGGAGGATACACTCACTAGGTCTGGATGAAGGTAAGGGGTAACAAGGTGAGGGACACACTCCCCTAGTCTGGGACGAGCGTAAGGCAATACGGGGGAGGATACATTCACCAGGTCTGCGATGAGGGTGGGGAGAGAAAAGGGGGTTATATACTCAGGTCTGGGAAGGGGTAAGGAAGGAAAGTCATGGAGTGGGGGACACATCCATCAGAGAGATCTAGGACGAGGGTGAGGGGGAGATATATGAAATTTACACCCAAGACAATGAGAGAGGGGGGAACTCACATGAGACATATCCGGTGAGGAGTAATTCACACTTGAAACAACTGAAATATGCTGATGAAGAAAATGAAGAAATCAAAGGAGACTAAAGTGAAAAAAAAGACAAGAGAGCTGATACGTAGCCAACAGCGACTATATAGAATTGAGAGGTAACACAATGTTGATACAAGGGGAGAGACAACAGTCGAAAATTAAAATTAGGCAGACAAGAAAAGGGGATAAAGACACCGTGGCACAAATAGCGAGAGGATGAGAAGTAAAAATAAGGAATATGAACACCTCGTGAAAGAGTAATCAAATGAAAGGGACAATGTGAGGAGACAAGATACAGGAACCGTAAGAAAATAAGAACTAAGGAAACTGCAGAAGGCCTATCGGCCCATACGAGGAAGCTCTTATTTATATCCACTCATACCACTGTGAGGGGGAGAGAACCAATGGTATTTTTTTATTAACACACTTAGGTACATCAGCATTTGTGCAGCTACCCTAGGCTATATGAAGGGGAGTACAGTGTGTGTCAAAAACTAGCTACCCTAGGCTATATGAAGGGGAGTACAGGGTGTGGCAAAAACTAGCTACCCTAGGCTATATGAAGGGGAGTACAGGGTGTGGCAAAAACTAGCTACCCTAGGCTATATGAAGGGGAGTACAGGGTGTGGCAAAAACTAGCTACCCTAGGCTATATGAAGGGGAGTACAGGGTGGCAAAAACTAGCTACCCTAGGCTATATGAAGGGGAGTACAGGGTGTGGCAAAACTAGCTACCCTAGGCTATATGAAGGGGAGTACAGGGTGTGGCAAAAACTAGCTACCCTAGGCTATATGAAGGGGAGTACAGTGTGTGTCAAAAACTAGCTACCCTAGACTATATGAAGGGGAGTACAAGGTGTGTCAAAAACTAGCTCTGATGCTAAAAATACCCATTACAAAGGATGGTTAGTCATACAGAGGCATGTGATCAGTAGTCTGCACTGGCAGACTCTGGGTACATTATGAAGATATCCTCAAGAACGGTAGAGGAGACAACCAAGGTGAAGGGTTATTGGGAATAGGTAAATAGGAATGGGAAGAAAGCAAAGTTATGGAAACGAGTTACGGTGCAAGTTGGGGGGGGGGAGAGTTGGTGGTAGAGAAGGGATGGGGGGGATCAGTGAATATAATACACGCTACAGAGGGTTTAATGCACGGGGGGAAGGGAATGGGCACGGGGGAACGGGGGGGGGGGGGTTTACATCGCTGATAAAAGGGGCAAGAAGAGTCAAAGGGCAAGTAAAGAGGAAATTTAAATTAGCAAGAGACTATAACGATAACAATATAACCATAAAGAGGGATGAACAAGAAAAGTGAAGAGAGCAACGAACAAGGACACGAGAAGTATGGACTCATATAGAACATGTCAGAGAGCGGTGGGCACAAGAGTGTGAGTGGAGCCTGAAGAAATAGTTTAATAAGAGATCATAAAGCACGCACGCACCCACACAATCGCACACGCGCGCGCACAGAACAGGTAGAAGGGAGAGAAGGGGGAGAGNTACTTCTTGGAGTGTAGGCTGGGCTCCACACTACTTCTTGGAGTGTAGGGTGGGCTCCATACTACTTCTTGGAGTGTAGGCTGGGCTCCATACTACTTCTTGGAGTGTAGGGTGGGCTCTACACTTCTTGGAGTGTAGGTGGGCTCCACACTACTTCTTGGAGTGTAGGCTGGGCTCCACACTACTTCTTGGAGTGTAGGTGGGCTCCATACTACTTCTTGGAGTGTAGGCGGCTCCACACTACTTCTTGGAGTGTAGGCTGGGCTCCACACTACTTCTTGGAGGTAGGCGGGGCTCCATACTACTTCTTGGAGTGTAGGCTGGGCTCCACACTACTTCTTGGAGTGTAGGCTGGGCTCCACACTACTTCTTGGAGTTCAGGGTGGGCTCTACACTACCTCTTGGAGTGTAGGGTGGGCTCTACACTACCTTTTGGAGTGTAGGGGTGGGCTCTACACTACTTTATTTAGCGGTTTACGAGAAAATCGTGTTGATGGCAGAGCGTAAAACCTTCAGGGTAAATTGTTATTAATGGAACCTCTTTGTTTCTGCCTCTGACTTTCTCCTCCCCCAACATTATAAATTCTGTTCTTCGTCTCTTCTCTGAAAATCCTTCCCTATTCTCTGCTCATCCACTTTATTTTCCCCTCTTTCTGTTCTCCACGACAACAGCTTAAAACTTACTCTCTCTCTCTCTCTCTCTCTATCTCTCTCTCTCTCTCTCTCTCTCTCTCTCTCTCTCTCTCTCTCTCTCTCTCTCTCTCTCTCTCTCTCTCGCTCTCTCTTTTAAACTAAGACCAGGGTCATAAGGGCTCTCAAACGTGACAGCTGGGACCTAGTGAAACTGCAAGCAAGAGCTGCAATCCTACTTCGCTTAGTGAAACCTACTCTCAAAGTCCCATTTATTTCATAAGTCTAATATATGCATCAGTAAGAATAAACTTTATTTGTTAACAACATTAGGTAACATCATATAAGGAACAGGATGAGCCCGCAGCCAACAGTGTGCCAGAGCCTTCATGTGATAGCGTTGTCACAAGTCAGTGACAGCGACAGTAAGAGCATTAAGAACGATAACAGACAGCCACAACAGTGGCGCCAACAGCAAAAGCAATAATAGCAACTTCATTGACAGCAACAACGGTAACAATAGCAGTGACTGCAACAAAAGCAATGAATGCAACAGTTAGAACAGTGACTGCAACAGCAAGAACAGTCAACATCAAAAGCAACGACAGTAAAAACACTGACATCAAGAGTACAGATAGCAACAGTAGTGACGGCAAAAGCACTGACAGCAGGAACAGTGACAACAGTGTGGTCAACGCCAACGGATAACCCGCGTGAGCAGTGGTCAGAACAACAGGAGAAACAGACACCAGCAAGAACTGGAGTCCAGATACACCACCAGTACATGATGCCACACCAGTACATGATACACCACCAGTACATGATACACCACCAGTACATGATACACCACCAGTACATGATACACCACCAGTACATGATACACCACCAGTACATGATACACCACCAGTACATGATACACCACCAGTACATGATGCACCACCAGTACATGATACACCACCAGTACACGATACACCACCAGTACATGATACACCACCAGTACATGATACACCACCAGTACATGATACACCACCAGTACATGATACACCACCAGTACATGATACACCACCAGTACATGATACACCACCAGTACATGATACACCACCAGTACACGATACACCACCAGTACATGATACACCACCAGTACACGATACACCACCAGTACATGATACACCACCAGTACATGATACACCACCAGTACATGATACACCACCAGTACATGATACACCACCAGTACATGATACACCACCAGTACATGATACACCACCAGTACATGATACACCACCAGTACATGATACACCACCAGTACATGATACACCACCAGTACATGATACACCACCAGTACATGATACACCACCAGTACACGATACACCCACCAGTACATGATACACCACCAGTACACGATACACCACCAGTACATGATACACCACCAGTACATGATACACCACCAGTTACATGATACACCACCAGTACATGATACACCACCAGTACATGATACACCACCAGTACATGATACACCACCAGTACATGATACACCACCAGTACAATGATACACCACCAGTACACGATACACCACCAGTACATGATACACCACCAGTACATGATACACCACCAGTACATGATACACCACCAGTACATGATACACCAACAGTACATGATACACCACCAGTACATGATGCACCACCAGTACATGATACACCACCAGTACATGATGCACCACCAGTACATGATACACCACCAGTACATGATACACCACCAGTACATGAACTTCTCCCCCAACTAAGCCAGCGGTTGACACGGGTTGAGTAATATTGTAATAATGTAAAAATAACAAATGCGACATGAACATTCGACTATGGTGACTAAACAAGTGTCCCAAGTGCTGGGACACTAGAGGGATGAGTGTCCCAAGTGCTGGGACACTAGAGGGACAAGTGTCCCAAGTGCTGGGACACTAGAGGGATGAGTGTCACAAGTGCTGGGACACTAGAGGGACAAGTGTCCAAGTGCTGGGACACTAGAGGAGAGTGTCCAAGTGCTGGGACACTAGAGGGACAAGTGTCCCAAGTGCTGGGACACTAGAGGGATGAGTGTCACAAGTGCTGGGACATAGAGGGACAAGTGTCCCAAGTGCTGGGACACTAGAGGGACAAGTGTCCCAAGTGCTGGGACACTAGAGGGACAAGTGTCCCAAGTGCTGGGACACTAGAGGGACAAGTGTCCCAAGTGCTGGGACACTAGAGGGACAAGTGTCACAAGTGCTGGGACACTAGAGGACAAGTGTCACAAGTGCTGGGACACTAGAGGGACATGTGTCCAAGTGCTGGGACACTAGAGGGACATGTGTCACAAGTGCTGGGACACTAGAGGGACATGTGTCACAAGTGCTGGGACACTAGAGGGACATGTGTCACAAGTGCTGGGACACTAGAGGGACAAGTGTCCCAAGTGCTGGGACACTAGAGGGACATGTGTCACAAGTGCTGGGACACTAGAGGGACATGTGTCACAAGTGCTGGGACACTAGAGGGACATGTGTCACAAGTGCTGGGACACTTGGACAAACAACAAGATAAACTTTCAACGCCTCGTTAATGATAGACGTGTGCTGTATCACAAGATATGTAATGCAGAGTGCTACAGAGCTTAACATTATTTTGATGTACATATAAATAATTATTTAAAATAGTATAATAGTTCTTACATTCTTGTAAGCCACTAACACATATAGGGTTTCGGGCAGGTAGTTAATCTTATTAATATTATCCTAATCTTAACGTGAGGAGAGCGACGAAGTCAGCAGCAGCAGCAACAATAACAACGCGTATCTCTCCCCATAAAACTCCCTTGCACATGACAAATGTGACAAGCATTAACTGAGTTACCAACAAGGACAATACAGCATCACAAGAGACTATTGTAACTCCTAATACAAACTTTCTTCACCATCCCGAAGCTTTACAACACCCCACTCAACCCCCTAAATTGCACAACAATACTGAACGGGAAAAAACCTATTATAACTCTTATCAAAAGGCAGCCCCTAAAAAAATCCCCCTCAGCCTTTGCAACATGTGATCTGGCAATCTGCAACATCACTCCCCTCACTGTCCCCTCGCCACACGTGTCAAATGACTATATCACTTAATCAGATCACTGGTTGCAAGGTTATTAAGCCCCCAACAACCGCTCAATCGCCTGCAACATTGAATACACACACACACACACAAACACACGTCCTCCCCTCCCATAAGCACCATTTTTTCTGGTATGCAAACTGTGGTGGCGGCTCCTGCCTGGCGAGTGACTACTTTATTCTGGAGTAATAGACGGAGCCGCTCAGTGACGGAGATGCGCGCGGGATTGTTGCACTTTGTGGATTTACATATTAATATTTTTCTTTATTGTGAGTTTCGAACTAGATATAATAGGTTTTCAGAATCCCGCAAGC
>WNGS01008507.1:12445928-12450928 GCA_020271785.1 Procambarus virginalis
ATATATATATATATATATATATATATATATATATATATATATATATATATATATATATATATATATATATATATAAAAATGGTGCACGGCCATTTGTCCAGTAAGCATTTAGTTATACAGATTGGTCCATGAAGATAACTCCGATAAGCTCTTACGTCTATCCTGTAAATTTTTACTAGTACTCGACACTAAAATATCACTGGGTCTGTCCCCTGTGATCAAGACGAACATCAACGTTGCAGTGCTACTGCAACATTGATACCACCAACAGAGGAGCGTTTCCAAATAAAGTAAGACCACTTGTCCAGGTGCACTTACGGCTGACAGTCTGGGGTAGAGAATGTCGGTCATCACAGTAATTTACAGTGTAACTCCAGACACCAGATGACTTGCTGGTGAATTCCAGAAGCGACAAGAACACAGGCCGTCAACACTATGCAACATACAAACTCTCACAGAGCAGTAACTCCCGAACATATAACGTAACACTATAGACTTCCTTTCAGTCTTTCACAACAAACTGCATGTGTGTGGTATGTACATTATTATTGTCAGGTGTCTCAAAATAAGACCGCTTCTTCTCAAAATTTGAGTTGACTATACTACAAGGCTTCAAACAGGCTAAAGTTCAAAATCGGATTCAAACCTAGGTCGAGCACTCTTGTTTCTTGTCGCTAATCAAATTACCCTACCACTGCCCAATCACGGTCGTTCTCACTGCTGCATGCCATCATTGGGTTTTCTTATAGTGGTTCTACCAGGTCACGTGAGCTATTAAAGGTCGATGACAGATATTACGTCAAAACTCTGCCTCCACAAGGCACCATCTTGTTCACAAAATATACAAAAATATAGAGCATCTCTGAACACCATTTTGTACAGTCTACCATAACCAATATATTCCTGGCAGTCTTTCATGCTGGTCGTGGGTGACTAAGACTCGACGACGGGCGAGTAATGGCATAATAGACTTGGGTGTCGTAACATGTAGTAAACATCAAGGTTACTAAGCGCAAACTAATCGTTAGGTGAAGGTTGGCCTAACAAATGACCCGATAACGTTAACATTTTTGTGGTGTGATGTATAGCCTTCTCGGGCGAGTGTATAGCCTTCCCGGGCGAGTGTATAGGCCTTCCCGGGCGAGTGTATAGCCTTCCCGGGCGAGTGTATAGCCTTCCCGGGCGAGTGTATAGTCTTCCCGGGCGAGTGTATAGCCTTCCCGGCCGAGTGTATAGCGTTCCCGGGCGAGTGTATAGTCTTCCCGGGCGAGTGTATAGCCTTCCCGGGCGAGTGTATAGCCTTCCCGGGCGAGTGTATAACCTTCCCAGCAGAGTCTATGCTGGGAAACCCTCGCAGACGAGTATATGGCCCTCACAGGGAGTATATGGCTCTCACAGAGAGTATATGGCCCTCACAGAGAGTATATGGCCCTCACAGACGAGTATATGGCCCTCACAGACGAGTATATGGCCCTCACAGACGAGTATATGGCCCTCACAGAGAGTATATGGCCCTCACAGACGAGTATATGGCTCTCACAGGCGAGTATATGGCCCTCACAGACGAGTACATGGCCCTCACAGGCGAGTATATGGCCCTCACAGACGAGTACATGGCCCTCACAGGCGAGTATATGGCCCTCACAGACGAGTATATGGCCCTCACAGACGAGTACATGGCCCTCACAGGCGAGTATATGGCCCTCACAGGACGAGTATATGGCCCTCACAGACGAGTATATGGCCCTCACAGACGAGTATATGGCCCTCACAGGCGAGTATATGGCCCTCACAGACGAGTATATGGCCCTCACAGACGAGTATATGGCCCCTCACAGACGAGTATATGGCCCTCACAGACAAGTATATGGCCCTCACAGGCGAGTATATGGCCCTTACAGGCGAGTATATGGCCCTCACAGGCGAGTATATGGCCCTCACAGACGAGTATATGGCCCTCACAGACAGAGTATATGGCCCTCACAGGCGGTATATGGCCCTCACAGCGAGTATATGGCCCTCACAGAGAGTATATGGCCCTCACAGAACAAGTATATGGCCCTCACAGGCGAGTATATGGCCCTCACAGGCGAGTATATGGCCCTTACAGGCGAGTATATGGTCCTCACAGACGAGTATATGGCCCTTACAGGCGAGTATATGGCCCTCACAGGACGAGTATATGGCCCTCACATGCGAGTATATGGCCCTCACAGGACGAGTATATGGCCCCTCACAGGACGAGTTATAGGCCCCCCTCACAGGCGAGTATATGGCCCTCACAGCGAGTATATGGCCCCTCACAGGACGAGTATATGGCCCCTCACAGGACGCGAGTATATGGCCCTCACATGGAGAGTATATGGCCCCTCACATGACGAGTATATGGCCCCTCACAGGAGAGTATATGGCCCCTCACAGGAGAGTATATGGCCCTCACAGGAGAGTATATGGCCCTCACAGGAGAGTATATGGCCCTCACAGGAGAGTATATGGCCCTCACAGGAGAGTATATGGCCCTCACAGAAGAGTATATGGCCCTCACAGGAGAGTATAAATGCAAATGTTTCTTAACCCGACAGCCCGTGTCTCCCGTCCCGTTCCCCTGCAAATTGGATGAGGCTAGCCCCAAGCGTCTGGACTTAACCTTGGACAGCCATAAACACTCTTTTATACATATAGATTTTCCTCATGCATTTTCTTCTGCTTCTGTATCTGCATTGAATAATGATCTACACTCTCCTAATTGTGTTTGACGCTTTTGAAGCTCAAAAATATGCAGACATAACTATAGTGTGGGCTACGGGTCTACCATCTGCAGGCACAACTGATGAGGGCTATGAGTCTACCTTATGCAGACATAACTAGTTAACACGTAGCATCCCACCATGTTGTCCTGACACACGAGGTATCCCACCATGTTGTCCTGACACACGAGGTGTCCCACCATGTTGTCCTGACACACGAGGTATCCCACCATGTTGTCCTGACACACGAGGTGTCCCACCATATTGTCCTGACCCACGTGGTATCCCACCATGTTGTCCTGACACACGAGGTGTCCCACCATGTTGTCCTGACACACGAGGTGTCCCACCATGTTGTCCTGACACACGAGGTATCCCACCATGTTGTCCTGACACACGAGGTGTCCCACCATGTTGTCCTGACCCACGTGGTATCCCACCATGTTGTCCTGACACACGAGGTGTCCCACCATGTTGTCCTGACACACGAGGTATCCCACCATGTTGTCCTGACACACGAGGTATCCCACCATGTTGTCCTGACACACGTGGTATCCCACCGTGTTGTCCTGGCACACGAGGTATCCCACCGTTGCACACATCTAAGACGCTGGATAAACAGCCTGGGACTTATAAAGCCTGGCTGTACTGAGAATTGCTAATGAAGAGAGCAATAAGGCCCAGAGGCATTAATATATCACATTCAAAAAGAGTGCTTAAAATGTTAAGTAATTTCAAGTATTTCTGGTCAAATGTCACATGGGAGAGGCGAGGCAAAAATACCGTTCTCACAATTCGTCACTCCGTTAAAAACGCAACTGGTTTGCCTAACCACACAAGTAAGAGCCCATGCAGCCCCCGTAACCTATTGACGTCCATGAACAGGAAATGTCACTATTGCGATGCTTCATTTATGTTCCACTGAATGAGCCATGTTTCAATAAAATGTATTAAGCAAAAAGAGACTAGAAAACTACATTTACACATAACAGTAGTTTCTAATCATTTACAAATCCGGGTGTTGTTCCTTGGACATAGTAAGTAAAATTAGACACTAGTGAGACTGAAATTGAAAGGCTCTGGTGGTATATCAATATTTACAGAGACGAGGAGTTTTTTTGGGGTGGAGTAAAGAAGATGGCAAGGTCCAGGTGAAGAAACGTTTTGGAAATGCGAATTAGAAAGCAAGTTATGATAGCAATGGCGAGCTGTCCGTCTTGCTGACACAACAAGGGGGAGGTCCTGCTTCAGATAAATGGGTTATATTTGTTTTGTAAGATGTTCATGGTTAGAGGGGATATAGTGGTCAAAAGTGTTTCTGGTAAGGGTATGTTAGAGGAAGATAGAGGTCAGACTAATAGAGCATTTGACTGCCCTCCGGGTTAACAGAGCACTCAATATCTTCACCCGTAACTTTCCCTCGCCTCGACAAGAGGGACTGAGATGGTAAGACTGTCTCTCCAAGTTGCAAGGGTTAATTCCTTCAGGCTTCCTTGGTACTCGTACCTCTCATCTCTTGGACTAGTCTGTTGGGATACGTTTAGATTTTCTTCTGCTTCTCTTTGTGTTCGACGAGATATGGACTCCGGTGCCGTATATTCCAGGATTATTTGTCATGTATGGTATATAAGGTTTGGAATATTTTGTTGCTGTGGTGTTTGTGTATGACTGTATGTCTACTTGTAGGGCAGCTTATTATCGAGTATGCCCTCATGTAAATCAAATTGCCCTATTAAAATACAGGGACCGGAATGAGGCGTTTAAAAGCCGTACTTTTCAGGAAACCCATCTTCCAAAAAATTGTAAATGGGATGTACAAAATATGGACCGCTACACACGAGAACAAATCTACGTTTTACTATTGTAATTCAGAGGAGAATAATGAGAACTGAAAAAGCTTAACCGTAGACATAACAATCTTAAACCTAATTCAATACACATATGTACTGTACTAGCCCTAAGAAGTTAGGATGTTGCCTTATTTCTCGGACCTTCTAAAAGAGTACAAAACGTGGACTAGGTGCAAAAGTCCATGTTTTGTACATTCCCGCCATAACTACAAGTACTATCATTTCTGGATGACAGGTTGCATTCAGGGGGGGGAGGGGCACTGATGTCACCCCGCAACCCTCCTCTTGCATAGTACACCGCATTTTGACGAATAAATCATCTAAAGCCAAAAGCTGATGTACTAAAAATTTCAGCGGCTCGCAACATTGATGTGATGTTCCGTTTCCCGGATGGGCTGTACAT
>WNGS01008507.1:12455928-12482854 GCA_020271785.1 Procambarus virginalis
GCCACCTGCCACAGGTAACGGTAACCCAACCTAATCCTGGCAACCAATGTGTCGCACAGTCTGGTGGACGTTTAGTGCTGCCCATAAATTTAGGTTTCAGATCTGATGTTGTTGTTTTAAATTTAGCTACTCAGAACGAAATGTCCATATAGCACGGGCTATGGTGAGCCCGTAATCGAGTTCGGTTATTTGCGATAACCTTGCTACTCTGATATTTGGGTCAAAGTATTAGATGGATGTGGGGTTTCCTCCTTTTTCTCTGTTTCTTTTTCGCTTCTGTTTTAGGCTTGTTTTGATAACATTATCTTGGTGGCGGATGTAGGTGCAGAAAGTTTACTAGTGAGTCCCATTCTTTAACGGCTTTTCTAACCATTATAGTCGCTGTGGAATGTGCATCTAATGTAGCTGCTGTTGTTGGATTAATGTTGAGTTTGATGCGTAGGGCTTCAGTAGCTTCACATTCCAATAAGTAGTGCAATAGTGGCGCCTCTGCTTCTGTTTCACAGATATGACACTCTTTAACTATTGGGTTTATTACCTCCCAGCAGCACTTGTAACCAAGACTGAGTCTGTATGGCTACTGCAATGTCTCTGGATATCTTTTTGTCAGGCTTGAAAGAGTAGCACCCAGTGGCTTGTTCGCACCATATCGCAGTGGATCTTCCTTCCGCTACTTTGGCTCTGTGGCGACTTTTGATAGTTGGGAGTATTTTCTTCTTGATTTGCTCCTTAATCTGTGTTCAGATCTGAACAAATCATAGCTTTTTATACTGGTGCTATCAGGTCGTTGGGAGTCAGTAATTTCTTTCCTATCAGACCTGAGTGTTTGGAACAATATAGTTTTGACAGCAGAGATTGGGATACCTATGTCTAATTCAACTTTATCTTTGTTTAACGTTAATTTGGCTGCAACGTCTATCTCATTATGGTGGGTTATATTTATGTGTGATGGTGTCCATACAAAGGAGATTCGAAACCCTTTCCTCTGCAGCGATTAAGTCATTTATAGTTGGTAGTATGAGGTTCTTGCTGTCGATTTTCCAGAAGTTTTCGATTGCTTGAAGAGCAGACTTTGAATCACAAAATATTATTCCTACCCCAAAGTTTTTTAATGTTCTGGTAGCTGGATGTAGTGCCGCTAGTTTTGTGTGTGAGGTCAGCCCGTTGTTTACCCTGACACCGACAGCCTGTGCATATATATATATATATATATATATATATATATATATATATATATATATATATGTATATATATATATATATATATATATATATATATATATATATATATATATATACACCGTGACTTAAGTTTACTTATTAGTTCATTTGTTAAACACTAGATTTTCGTACCTAAAAGTATTTGATTTTCGTATCTGTTATTATTTACTGCACGAAGGGTAGTACAACCCAGATGTGTAGTGGTTAGTTCAGGTGTACCTATGCCAATATTCTGACCGACACCGATGCTCCCAAATATATATTGTCAGATGTTTCAGTTGTGTTCTACTTTGTAAAACTGAAGAAAAATTCGAATTACAGGCTGAAATTCCAGACTGATACTGCAAAAACAGACCGACATAACTGGTACCGAAATATCGGTACATACCGTCGACAGTTCCTCACCCATGGTAAACCCAAACATGTACCGTCGACAGTTCCTCACCCATGGTAAACCCAAACGTGTACCGCCAACACCTCATACATAGTAAACCTCAATATGGTACTGGTGGTGCTACTACACGGTACCAGTAATGTCTGGTACCGGAAAGTGGTGAGGGAAGGGGAGTCGAAAGGAGGAAGGGGGACATCGGTAAGGGAAAGTGGGAGGTGAGTGGCAGATGGAAGTGAGTGGGAAGGAGGGCGGGTAGGAAGGTGGGAGGAAAGGGGAGGGGGAGGAGAGGGGAGGGGAGAAAAGGGGAGGGGGAGGAAGAGGGGAGGGGGGAGGAAGAGGGGAGGGGGGGAGAGGGAGAGAGGGTACAAATGCCACCGATGCCCACAAGAATTTGTCGCAGAATTTGGTGAAACATGTCTCGTGATGCAGGCACAATAGTCTGGATTACCGCATTCCTCCTGCAGCTACAGGACCCGGCTGTCCTGTCCCCCAGGCCTCCTGATGGGCAGTGGCAGGAGGCGCTGAAGTGGCATTAGCAGGAGGAGGAAGAGGAGACTTTGGCGGTGGTGGTGATGTGCACGGGCCAGCTACACATTATGAAACGGCTGGAGACACTCGGGGTAGGTGGAGCCACTGCCACTACTGAGTGGTGACAGTGGCTCCTCCCCCAGTGAGTGGTGACAGTGGCTCCTCCCACCCGGATTGGTGACAGTGGCTCCTCCCCTACTGAGTGGTGACAGTGGCTCCTCCCCCCCCCCCCATGCCAACTAGGACGCTTCACATTAATATTGATAGTCTTTATCTTTCATCTCCGTTCCCTAAGTACGGCGGACCCAGACCGGAGCATTATGGAGATCGTTGGCATTTGGGGGAACTCTGAATATCATAGGACTGGAGGGTATTTACCCTTCCCTGGACAATTATGATTTTGTTTTAATTCCAAGAGGATAGTGGAATTAATGGGCATTTGGGGAAGCCCGAAGTATTTTGTCGGCGTCGTAAGTACTTGAGTTTTATCTGGAAATTTTGTTGACATCGAAGCTTTATGGAGATGGTGGATACTCTGTGCACCGAGCTTGAGCTTCTACCAGTGACAGCTTCCTGGCTTTGGCTTACCTCAGGCTGTCCAAGTGTCTCCATGGACACACGGCACGAAGAGATGACGACTGTATAATAAAATGGATAGACATTTAATTGGCCTCTGACTGGAAGTGTCAATGCTCTTGGTTAAACTCTGCCTTATTAAACGCCATGGGGAACGCCTGTCTGACTGCACCTCTACGTGATGCACTCCTTCACAGATACCTACTATTCTGCTGTGAACGCCTGAGTGGTGGTTAAACGCATCAATGGTTAAATATCGGCGAAGGACCACCCCTCTTTCTTAAGACCGGCTGATAATGAATGCCTTGAACCCCCTCTTTCTTAAGACCGGCTGATAATGAAGGCCTTGAAACACTCATTTTGAATTAGCGCCATTTATAAAAGTAGCCACGATAAAGGCCTTCTGGTTGAACGCGAACTCGACACATGCCTACCCATATTCTCACCCCCACCCCCCTCACACAAATACTTAGAGATGTGCGCGCACCCACACCCACGTGCGCCTCCCGGGGTAGTGTGGTTCTTCAGGTGAAGGTAACGAATAAGTCGAGTCGTTCTCTGAATGTATCCCTTTCTCTCCAAGCCTCCACCAGATAACGTCAAATCACCTTACATTAGCCTCTTCTCCATTGTTCAAAAGGATCGAATTCCATTAGGGAGGAGAGCCCCGCTTGCCTCCTGCACAATGCACTCCTCCCGCTAGACAAATCTTCTGCGCCAGACACATTCCATGCGCTGTCCACGACGCATCTCATTAAATGGACGAGGACAGTTTCTATTTTTCTCAACTTGAATCAACACCGATTGTTTACTTTCCTTCAACTGTCTGTCTCCGTCCGAGTGACTCTCCTGTGGTTGTCACTGCCGCACCCTCTAATATTATTATTTTCTTTTTCGTCTTGTGTAATATTTATCATATGCATTAAGATTACAGTATATAAATTTATTTAAAATTCTCATATATATATATATATATATATATATATATATATATATATATATATATATATATATATATAATATATATATATATAATAGTCACGTAAATACAGAGACCTTGAGCACCACTACAATTTTGTCCCCATTGCCTCAGAGACACTTGGTGCCTGGGGTAAAAGTGCTGCTAGTTTTTGAAGGAGTTGGGGTCTAAGCTAATCGAAACAACTAGAGACCCTAGAGCTGCCAATTTTCTTTTTCAGCGCCTTAGTGTGGCAATCCAGAGAGGAAATGCTCACTGCATCCATGGTTCCTGCCCGCCATCTGAGGAGCTGGAGGAGCTATTCAACTTGTGACAAGCAGCCTTGTACCCTGCATGTAATCAATATTGTAACTTTTTTGTGTAATGACATTTTCAAATAAAGTTGGATAAATATACACACATACCAAACGAATAGGGGTCGTAGGAGAAGAAAATATCAAAGTGTTCAGTGAGGATCCACAAGGTCTTCTCTGAGTGCTCTTTATTTTCTTTTCCGAGGCTATGGGTCCCTACACTTGCACCAGAGGTGGTACCCCTTCTAGGTTTAATATATAATATATATATATATATATATATATATATATATTTATTTAATATATATATATATATATTATATATATATATACATATACATATATATTATATATATATATATATATAGATTATATAATATATATTATATATGTATATTATATATATTTATATATAATATATATATACAATATATATTATATATATATATAATATATATATATTATATATATAATATATTATATATATATATATATATATATATATATATATATATATATATATATATATAAATTGCTAGCCACCATATCGTAGATAACATTTCATTCAGTTGGCCATCAAGCCGCCAAACCCCGTGTTTATGAATGAAAACGGTTTATACACGACTCACAACTGATGACATGTGTATTTTTCACAAGAAGTGCCTCGCTGACGACCTCTGTTCGAATCGCTGTTCGAATCGCAACTTACAAAAGAAGCAGTCAGCAGCCCTACCCACTGAGCCACCAGCACCCGCAATATGGAAGGATTCCAGAGACACCCATCTGCTGTCCAACTGGAACTTTAAGCCTTCAATTTATTATTTTGCTTAACAGTTACACATAATTCAGCCAATACTAACTCAACACATAAATCAAAACCAACTCCTCCTTAGTTCAGTAAATACTAGTTCAACCATCATCACCAGTCTACCATATCTTTCAACATTTTATCATATTTCATTCAGCACAAGTTCACCACAGTTCAGTCATCACCAGCTCACCAGTTCAGTCATCACCAGCTCACCACAGTTCAGTCATCACCAGTTCAACACAGTTCAGACATCACCAGTTATCCGCCGTTCTTCTAATACGTCTTCTATCATTAAACTATCTAAAATGTCTATCTATTAAACAGGTACTTATGTCTCACTCAAAAATTAATTGTATGAAGTTTAGATAAAAACAACTAGCTTCAGTTCCTAGTTTTATCAAGAGACACAAAGCACGGATGTATACAAAGACCCTTAATCCAACACTCGCACAAACACACTTTTTTCCATAAATTATGCACCGATATATCATAAGAGGGAGACATATAATGCCACGCCATAAAAAAAATACATTATATATGTTTGTGTGGCCTAAGTGTTAACGTCTGATCACATTCTCTTTCCTCTTACGTATATTACACAACCACAGGTTCATGTGATCCCCGCGTGGTCGAGTTCGGAGGAAAATTGGCAAGATATTATCCGTCTTTTGTTTGTGTTCACAAACAGAACTGACACGACACCACTGGGTTGCACGTAAATCTTCACCCCCCAGCAAACGCGGGAGGAATCTTCCAATGCTGCTTCTGCTCTGAAGGAGGAATCCGTCCTCTCAACTAGTACGTCTCGGTTCGTTCAGTATCGTCTCCATCGTACAAATTACAAAAGTCCTATGAAAAGTAACGGCCCACAAATATCCACATTTTCTATGAAACGGTTGCTGCTTGAGTTCGTGCATTTCTAGCGAAGTTAGCACTTTGTATTTTGTTCGTGTGGCAAATCCCGAGAAGAGGCTGGCTTGTATACCCTCACGCAAATCGTCCGGTCATTCACCTCTCCAATCTTCACCGTCCAAGCTCTGATGGTCTTCGGTTCATTGTCCACTAACTTTACCAGCTGCATTTATCGTTCTTATTGTTCTGGCTTCTTCGATAGTCTCAGTCTTCAGTCTGAAAACCTTTAATTTCTCTCTTACAATTGAAGATATTGGTCTGGGTGCCCTAAACGACCCTCATAAATAATATATCTTGACTCTTCAATTGATCCGGTGATAGAGTAGCAGCTTGAAAATCAACTGTTCTTCATAACCTGGACCAGTTTTTCCGTCACCTATACGTGTTGAAGATCACCTTAAACGTGCTCTCGAAATTATCGATCTTTTGTTATCCACTGATCCCACAGTCCACGATCTCACTCCCACAATCAACCCACCCTCCCACAATCCACGCCACCCTCCCACAATCCACGCCACCCTCCCACAGTCCACGCCACCCTCCCACAATCATCAACCCTCCCATTCACATCTGTCACTTTCGTCTGGTGACTCGACAAGTCTTAAGAATTTCTATCATTATCTTCACCTGGTGACTATTGGTTCTCCAGGCATGATGCATGATGCTGTGCTGATCAAGTCGACGAGATTATCACTGGGGAATGGTAGCTTTCTCTCAGATAAACCCATCTCCGTCGTCGCATTTGGTTCAGAATCCTACTTCTTATCATCTGTGGTATCCCTCTGGTTTCCATTCTATCTCCCCATTGATTTATATTATTCATTAGCGATCTTTCTGAGAGCACTTCAAGGTCTATATCCACTCTTAACTCTGACGATTCCACTTTGCACACAACAACATATTTCAGACACGGCCTTTCTCTTACACCTCTCCATGAGTCTGCCATCTTGCAGTCAAGTTTTTTTCCAACGTCTGTCCTACTTTCTATCTCACTGAAGAAGATCTTCGTAAAACATTGTTTCTCATATATTAGAGCAAACTTTTATACTGCTTATTTCAATTTGAAAACAATTTATCTTTAACCTCACAGTCACAGCTTGACAACCATCATTATTACGGTGCTTTTAATTTTTCAAAGCTTCGGAATTTTGACGCTCATGTTGAAAGTTTAACATTTGCATTAAGTGGGTGGACAGGTTGACTTTACATTCATGCGATATCTATAAATGTCTTAAAGATACTTGAAATTACCTCAGGCTCAATGTTTTATCTTTCTTTTCGGTGAGTAGCGTTGTTAGCGCTTCACTCGTCCTCGTCTTGAGTACTGTCTTCTCACTCGTCCTCGTCTTGAGGACTGCCTTCCCACTCGTCCTCGTCTTGAGGACTGCCTTCCCACTCGTCCTCGTCTTGAGGACTGCCTTCCCACTCGTCCTCTTCTTGAGGACTGCCTTCCCACTCGTCCTCGTCTTGAGGACTGCCTTCCCACTCGTCCTCGTCTTGAGGACTGCCTTCCCACTCGTCCTCTTCTTGAGGACTGCCTTCCCACTCGTCCTCGTCTTGAGGACTGCCTTCCCACTCGTCCTCTTCTTGAGGACTGCCTTCCCACTCGTCCTCTTCTTGAGGACTGCCTTCCCACTCGTCCTCGTCTTGAGGACTGCCTTCCCACTCGTCCTCTTCTTGAGGACTGCCTTCCCACTCGTCCTCTTCTTGAGGACTGCCTTCCCACTCGTCCTCTTCTTGAGGACTGCCTTCCCACTCGTCCTCGTCTTGAGGACTGCCTTCCCACTCGTCCTCGTCTTGAGGACTGCCTTCTCACTCGTCCTCGTCTTGAGTGATGTTCTACTAATCCTCCTCCTCCTCTTGAGTACTCCTCTCTCGTACTGAATTCAGATGAAATAAATTCTACCGTCCTATAAATGCCTTAAATAACTAAACTTCTCATTCTGAATCTACAGCCTCCCAGAGAAACGTTGCTCTCGCGTCGTCTGCTACTTATATTGGCTCTTGCTTTCAGGACAATGAGAACTCATGGATGGTCACCTGATATTCTCAGCATTACGTATTTTCTCACAGATGCTTCTCTGTTAATCCTAGAATATGATAGCATTCCGTTGCCTATGAACATCCCGAGGATAACAAACTCCTTTATTTTATCTCTCATGACACCTTCTACATTATTGCTTTTACCACTTCAACAATGAGTAATGAATTAAAAATTTCCCTTGCTGTAGGTTATTTCTATACACACAATATGGTATCTGCAGTGAGCGCTCTACGCCACAGAACAACGAATATTGTGCAGGGTCATGTGCTGAAGGTGTTCTCTCTGGTTCGAAGCATCGATGATCTACGAGAGAACCGTAGGCACCGAGAACCTCAGTATCTACTGAGGTTCTCGGGCATATGAGATTAAAGCATATTCTCTATGCTTTATCGCTCGTTTCACAAGAATTTTTTTTAGAAAAATATATAAATTCAGGAAAACTCGGCTTATTAGGCAACTTGGACTATTAGGTACAATATGTGTGTGTGTGTGTGTGTGTGTGTGTGTGTGTGTGTGTACTCACTTAGTTGTGCTTGCGAGGGTTGAGCTATCGCTCGTTGATCCCGCCTCTCAACTGTTGTACAGATAGATTCCTGAGCCTATTTGGCTCCATCTTATCTACATTTGAAACTATATGGAGTCTGTCTCCACCACATCACTGCCTAATGCATTCCATCTGTTAACTACTCTGACACTGAAGAAGTTTTTTCTAACGTCCTGCACACACACACACACACACACACACACACACACACACACACACACACACACACACACACACACACACACACACACACACGGGGCCTCGCGGCTGAGTAGACAGCCCTCAGGTGTCTTTGTTCTAAGAGCCCAGGTTCGATTCCCAACCGAGGCAGAAACAATCCTTGGCTCATTTGGGTACTCAGTTTCCACCTGTATCCCCTTGTTCGTGTACTACCCGTGCTAACCAATTTATCTTTATCTACCTTGTAAATTCCTCTGAGAATTTTATAGGTAGTGATCATTTCTCCCCTTACCTCTTCAATCTTCCAGTGTTGTGAGATTCAGTTCCAGTAAGCTTTCCTCGTAGCTCATTCCTCTCAGCTCGGGGACTAGCCTAGTGGCATACCTCGGAACCTTTTCTAACCTCGTTTTGTGCTTGAAATGATGTGGACGCCACGCTGGAGCCGCATATTCCAGTATTGATCTGATATGTGGTATACAAGGTTCTGAATGATTCCTTACACAAGTTCCTGAAGGTGGTTCTTATTTTCGCTAGCCTTGCAAACGCCGCCGATATTCTTTTTATATGGGCTTCAGGGACATGTGTAGTGTGATATGAACCCCCAGATCTTTCTCTCTTCCTGACTCCTGAAGGATTTCCTGTCCCAGCTGGTACCTTGTGTTCGGCCTCCTGCTTCCTACGCCTATCTTCATCACTTTGCACTTGCTCGAGTTAAACTCTAGTAGCCATTTGTTAGACCAGTCCTTCAGTCTGTCCATGTCATCCTGTAGCCTCTAGCTTTCCTCCTATCACTTAATCCTTCTCATAGTTTTAGCATCATCAGCAAACATTGAGAGGAATGAGTCTATACCTTCTGGAAGATCATTCACGTATATCAGAAACACGATAGATCCGAGTACAGACCCCTGTGGGACTCTGCTGGTGACATCACGCCAGTTTAAGGTTTCACAGTAACTCTTTGCTTCCTGTTGTTTAGGTACTCGCTTATCCACGGGAGCACCCTACAGCTTACTCCAGCTTGTTTCTCCAACTTGTGCAAGTCTCTTATGGGGTACTGTGTCAAAAGCTTTCTGACAGTAAGAAAATGCAGTCTGCCCATTCTTCTCTTTCTTGCTTAATGCTTGTTGCTTGGTCAAAGCATTCTATTAAACCTGTGAGACACGACTTGCCACCATAAACCCTTGCTGGTGGTCAGTTACAAAGTCCCTTCTCTCCAGATGTGATACAAGGCTTTTTCTCGCGAACTTCTCCATCACCTTGCATGGTATACTAGTTAAGGACACCAGCCTGTAGTTTAAGGCCTCCTGCCTACCCCCCACCCTTTTTGTATATTGGCAATACGTTAGCTGTCTTCCAACTCCCTGGAAGGTCTTCTGTTTCTAGTGACTTGTTATACACCATAGATAATGGTAGGCAAAGTGCTTCTGCCCCCCTCTTTTAGCATCCATGGTGAGATTCCATCAGGTTCAACAGCCTTAGTCACGCCTAGATCGAGCAGAAACCTCCTAACCTCATCTCTGGTAATTTAAATATCTTCCAAGTCTGGTTGGTTTATCGCCACCCCTCTTAATGTAGGGACACTTTTCCGTGCTCTTTTGTGAAGACCTCCTGGATTCTCTAGTTGAGTTCTTCACACATCTTTGTCATTCTCTGTGTGCCCATCCTCTTCCTTTTTCAGTTTCATCACCTGTTCTTTCACTGTTGTTTTCCTCCTGATGTGACTGTATAGCAGTTTTGGTTGGGTCTTGGCTTTATCTGCTATGTCATTTTTAAATTGCCTATCTGCTTCTAACCTCACACACTGAGGAACCCATTTCTGGCCTTCTGGTCTCTCTCTCTCTCTGCTCCCTGGTGTCCTGTTATTTATGTAGTTTCTCCATGCCTTTGTGCTTAGTGTGTGTGGGGTGGGGTGGGGCTAAATCACGATGACATTGAACACGTGATAAATTGTGTTAGAATGTCTGATCATGAAGGAAAATGAGACAGAAAATTCATTAAGGCATTCCCTGTCACATATGTACTGTATATTGTAATCTTAGATGGGATTATTATATATCGGGATTGGCCAGCCATAGCAGAAACAACAGCTCATCACCTGATGATCTAGCCTTCTGTGTACCCCACGCACGGATGTCCACACGGGTTAGGAAAAAAAAGAGTCAGTAAACCTATATCTAAGGAATACATTTTTGACCATGTGACATACACCTCCATACTGTGTCCTCACACTAACTTAGGTGTCGAACGCGAACTCTGTAGAAGTTCTGCCTTTTCTTCTCAATTAAGAAGATGATACTTTGTGGAGGGTAGAATAGCCTATGCGACTCTATCTTTTTGGGACGTATTTTATTACTCAATAAACTTACCTAAATTTGAAGATGTTACTCAGTAGCTTCGCAATTTTTGTACGTGTTCTTGTCCTCCACCCATATAATTTTTAGTGAAATTTTGTGAATTTAGGAGAAAAGACGAAGTAAAATGTTGAAGATTCAAGAAGTGATGGACGTCTAAATACTGTTTAACCAACTTAGATAAAAAAGCAGATATTTGAATTTTCAAAGGAAGTGTGGCAGTGCTAAAGATATGCAAGGTATGTCGTCATTTTAAGGCCAATCACGCCACTAAGTATATTATGCAGCTGCATCTTGGTGAAGTGCTTCACCATTAATAACGTTGTCCGCCCATCACAATACTTGCCAACCCGGGTCTAGGACTCTAGGCCACAAAACATGAGTGACTGGGAAGATAAACTGTTCCGACATACAAAAAGGAATGGTTCACGGCCCTGAGTTTCTAGATCTGTAGTCATGATGAATGAGCGCTCTTAACCAGCTGCCCTCACAAATCTACGTGCGGAGATATGATACGAATGTGTTTTTGGACAGCCAATTTGCAGTCGACAGTAAACTCTTGGTTGTAGGGTCATGATATAGGGGCATTATCTGGTACAAAACTAAGGTTTATATATAACATTAGTTAAAGAAACCCTCTTACACTAGACTAGCAAAATTCTTTGTAATATAAAGCACAGGTATTGTTTGGAGCAGGTGCGACACCAACTCTTTATAACCACTTCCGCAAGTGTCCATCCTGGACACCCGGGCCTTCACATAAAAGGCCTCGAACATGTACTGCATACAAATATCTTGACTAGTCATTTATATCGACTGGTGTCCTAAGGTAAGTTACAAGATACAAACCTACGATTGATTTTAATATTAACGGACAAGTTTAGCAATCACTTATAATATTCTGTGGGTCATCTTGAAGATTCCTGTTATCCTCTATGATCGTTCCACAGATTCTTGAAGATACACAAAGAACGTTATCTCCCTAACAATACCAGAGACGTAAAGCAACACCAACTTTTTATCACATGTGGCCAAGTATGGATGTGGTCTCAATATGGAATCTTACATACCCAAGAGCAGAATACTGTCAAACTGGGAAAATCCTATTTACCATACATATACGTTCACTCATACAGTTACTGTCCAGACCCGATGTGTTGAATTTTACTGAATGACACAGTAGTATTCGCAGAACTAGTCCTTGTTGCCTGTGGTGACCCGCATATTACATAATTATCATTGTACATATACGTGCTTATAAAACAAGAAGCAAATTATTAACAAATATTAAAACCATCACATGTATATATTATTTTTTATGTAAGGAATAAAAGCTAACTTAAAAGTGGAATTTCTGTGGTGCTCTGGGCAAAAGGAAGGTCTGAAGGGTGTAGCATTATCGCCAGCCAGAGAGCTGTGAGGCAAGGTCAAGCTACTCCTGAAGGTGGTGAAGCAGGAGGTGGGTGGCATGAGGCAGATATCCTCAACGATGCCCACCATCCACAAGCTCCGGCTTCTCTTGTATAATCCCAGTTTCATTGTTCCTGGCTTTTATGGCACACTGGGACGTGTATGACTGGGGCTGCCGTCAACAATGCAACAGTAGAGCTGGCAGAGCTCATTATGCAATTACCATAATCATTATTGGTGAGTAACTCATGAAGACCCGGACAGTGTGGGTGATGGTGGGAGGGGACAAGCACTCCACCAGACAGTGTGGGTGATGGTGGGAGGGGACAAGCACTCCACCAGACAGTGTGGGTGATGGTGGGAGGGGACAACCACTCCACCAGACAGTGTGGGTGATGGTGGGAGGGGACAAGCACTCCACCAGACAGTGTGGGTGATGGTGGGAGGGGACAACCACTCCACCAGACAGTGTGGGTGATGGTGGGAGGGGACAAGCACTCCACCAGACAGTGTGGGTGATGGTGGGAGGGCGACAAACACACTCCCTCCACCATCTTCTCTTACAAAAGGATTCCTAAGAAATACTTTCTAATTTATCAAGATCCGTCGTAAAATGTGGGCAGATGTCCCAAGCTTGTTAATGGCTAATAGGATAATAGAGTATAAATGGTTGGAGATATGCAACTTGTGGCAACGATCAAGCCTTCGTGTACAAAAAGTTGCACTAATAACCGGTCTCTTGACAAATGACAAAATTGCTATCGTAAGATCTCCAGGCCAAGACAATGGCCAACATTCCGCATCTGATGAACTAACCGGATGGCTGATGACATGGCCGCTGCTGCCAGAGTTACGATATACATACTAAGCATACGACCTGCCCCCCATTACCACGTGATAATAATTCTACCTAATATCTAGGAATTTCAACCTTGTTTTCATGCCTGTTGGATCTATTTCTAAAACCATTTAGAAAACGGGAAAAAATATGGTCTTTGATATCAAGGTGATTAAGAAAACTTGGGAAAACTTTGTTCAACGCCTTTTTCACGTGTTATATAATCAAATGCTAATAAGATAAGTGGTCACCTTTAAAACGCGCGTTGATTGGTGCCTTGTTTCGGGAGGACAAAGCCTTGGAGCTTGCATCCAGCCAATCGGCGCCGAGTATGCTGGCCAGTAAGGGTGTTTTTATCAGCCCAACACCCTGACTTCGTTAGTGTCCGCAAGATAAGCAGAGGAGCGAGCACTCATGACCTCGCTACACTGCACTCGCTTCACTTGTTCATTCATTAAGATTATCTCTGGCACCAGGTTGACTGTCAGCTGGGGGGCCGTGAGGCGAGGTGCGGGACGGCCCTCCACCAGAGGCGAGCAACACACACCATCTGAGGCGTGGGGGCACTTGGGGAGCAGGAGGGGGCGAGGGCGAGCCGCAACCTGCCGCCCAAGCAAAAAATACTCGCCTAATTGAACTTGTGCTGTTTGGTCCCGCCTCTCACCTTCCACAACAACAACCACAATTCTGGTTGGCTTGGACTTAAATTGGTCAGCGCAAGCGTCTCACAACCGAATGGTCTCTGGTTCGAAACCCGAGCAGGACGAGACATTTGGGCACGGTTCCTTACACCTGATGTCTCTGATCACTTAGCAGTAATTAAATACCCAGGAGTTAGGCAGCTGTTGTGGGTTGCACCTTGGGAAAAGTCAGACATTAACCTTTGAGAAACCTCGATGTGCTTAACAGACTTTCTGTCCCTGACAGGAATCATTGCAATTTTGTTAGCATGCGGCTGTTCTTCAGTAAACGCCCAGAGCCAACAAACTTATATCGTAATGAATTGTTTTCGTCCTTATCTTATTAATGAATCACTTGTATAATATTCACTACACACGTGGCTGCCCACCTGACGGTCTTGTCAGCATGATGTTGCCCTTAGTACTTACCTGCACCACGCTCGTCTCACTACACACCCGCCACCTCGTATCTTACATTTCCATTACTGCAGTGTATCAGTATCCAGGGGGGCAGGCCACTACACCCTTCACACACTCAACGCTAGAGTGGCCTCACACTGCGGCTTCTTGCGTCATACTTCTCACATCAACGCTAGAGTGGTCTCACACTGCGGCTTCTTGCGTCATACTTCTCACATCAACGCTAGAGTGGCCTCACACTGCGGCTTCTTGCGTTACACTTCTCACATCAACGCTAGAGTGGCCTCACACTGCGGCTTCTTGCGTCATACTTCTCACATCAACGCTAGAGTGGCCTCACACTGCGGCTTCTTGCGTCACACTTCTCACATCAACGCTAGAGTGGCCTCACACTGCGGCTTCTTGCGTCACACTTCTCACATCAACGCTAGAGTGGCCTCACACTGCGGCTTCTTGCGTCACACTTCTCACATCAACGCTAGAGTGGCCTCACACTGCGGCTTCCTGCGTCACACTTCTCACATCAACGCTAGAGTGGCCTCACTGCGGCTTCCTGCGTCACACCCTAACCTACAAATTGATCGCCCTTTTCTTTAATCTTAGTTAAGATCTCGCAATAACAAGTAAAACTTTAACTGTTGAGCGAGGATCATTTAAATTTACAGTTGAAACCCCGAAGCTTAGAGATCATTCAAGGTTTACACTTGATAGTACAATTATAAGGAACTAAATAGTGTCAGAGCAACCCGACTTTTCAACTAATACGTCTAATTCTGTTTGCTACAGTCCCCCAACATATAAATTACAGAATACTGTGAAAATGCAGTTTATATGCTTTTTACTGTGAAAAGTAGCGGCTCGCAAATATCCACGTTTTCTATGAGTCGGTAGGTTACCTTGGATGGGTTGCTTGAGTTCGTACATTTCTGGTTAGGTTAGCACTTTGTATTTTGTACGTTGTGGCAACTTAGGAGAACGGGCTGTTTAGAGAGCACCAGAGTGGGTCCACTAGGCAGGTCCTCTCCCACCCTTCACATCTTGTATTATTATTCATATTCATATTATTATCATCATTTTTACGGTTGATTCGTTGTTTTAATGTATTGTTATCTAAGGCTGGGTTCCGTCACTGGTTTCCTATACTGAAAACTGATCAAAGTTTTCTGAACCATATAATAATTTATATTACTTTATATTAGTAAGTTAATCATATTATATATTATTTGTTAAAACTGGCAGTATTGTACAATTATTGTAGTTTAATTTTTGTTTAATTCTGGCGTACATTTCTCATTGTTAATATCATGAGTTTTGTTAATGTTAACATGAATTATCATTTATTTCAGCGATGTTTATGATACGATTAACATAATTTTACCCATCAAATACTTTACTTTTGATTAGCCGCTTAATATTTCGTTGAATTTGGTACTATTCTTCGTATATTATAGTGTATAAGATATTTAGTTAAGGTTATGATTCATATTTACACATTATCACTCGTGTTATATTTCATACATTATTCACGTAATATTTCATATATAATTCACGTAATATTTCATATATAATTCATGTAATATTTCATACATTATTCATGTAATATTTCCTAAATAATTCATGTAATATTTCATACATGATTCATGTAATATTTCATACATTATTCATGTAATATTTCATACATTATTCATGTAATATTTCATACATTATTCATGTAATATTTCATACATTATTCATGTAATATTTCATACATTATTCATCTATTAGTTCAGTGGGGTTTGAAATATTGTTCCCAGTGTAGGGACGTGGTGACCCAATCAGGTGGCGGAGTCCCTAGCATTAGAGTTAGAAGATGAGGCTGGGGAGATGGGGTGGGGAGATGGAGTGGGGAGATGGGGCTTGGGAGATGGGGTGGGGAGATGGGACTGGGAGGCTGTAGGGATGGGGGGTTGGAGACTCACTCCCCCCCCCTCCCCCCAAAAAATATCTCCCAGCCTATCAACGATGGACACAAGGCAGTGATTGAGTAATTAGCAAAGCTCCTGTTAAAATATTATGCAGCAAATATTTTATTTGTGGCATATGGCTCGCCAACGGTCTCGGACCCACCACTGGAACTCGGTCCCACCACTGGAACTCGGGCCCACCACCGTAACTCGGACCCACCACTGGAACTCGGTCCCACCACTGGAACTCGGGCCCACCACTGGATCTCTGACCCACCACTGCAACTCGGGCCCACCACTGGAACTCGGTCCCACCACTGGAACTCGGGCCCACCACTGGATCTCTGACCCACCACTGCAACTCGGGCCCACCACTGGATCTCTGACCCACCACTGCAACTCGGGCCCACCACTGGATCTCTGACCCACCACTGCAACTCGGGCCCACCACTGGATCTCTGACCCACCACTGCAACTCGGGCCCACCACTGGATCTCTGACCCACCACTGCAACTCTGTACCCTGACTGTGCCCATAAAACCCTTTAGATCCCGATGCTCTAAGCTGTTTGTTAGAAATGTGTTCTGTCACTGGTGATTTATGGTAGCTTACAAATTCTAACACGATCGAATATTTTGAGTAGAGCGCAAAGCTTATAATTGTTAGGAAAGCTCACCTCTTATCTGGAACTTTTTATCGTATTTTCGTATTCCCTCTCACTATCCTCCTTCTCCCCCCCCCCTCCATCCATCTCTGTTAATCCTTCCTTACCTCTCTCTCTCTCCCAATCTCCACCTGCCTGTTTCTTCCAACCATCCAATTCCTTCTCTGTGGTGCCAGAGCTGAAGGGACTCACCTCCGAAAAATGGCTGAAAGAACTTAATATTGCCTTCGTTGAGTGAAAGACTTAACAGTCCAGACATCATAACGTACACAATACAGCATTGAGGGAAACAATATTGAGGGAATATTCCCTCAATATTGTGGGAACTGGCTATAAAGAGAGATTAACGAGTGCCACTGCATATGCTTTCAGGTTCCAGAAGATGAGAGGAAATGTCAGCAATGTGGAGAAATGCCCGACAGACCACTGGAACATTATCTAACACAGTGCACAGTTACAAACCCATTAAGATTTCAACTTAGATTCAACAGAGCAGAAGTTGTTAAACACACGGGACAAAATCTTACTGAAGCGACCATACGAGTCATAAATACTCATTCTTCGCCCAAGTAAAACAGAAACAAGCAACACTTAGTGAGCCAGCCAGAGGCTTAGGGCCCGTACAGGAATTTCCCTGAAAAAAAAGGTTGGAAATTTGGGAGCTAGAGAGATAATGCTTGACCCTACAAACACATTTAGGTGAGAAGACAAACAACCACTGCTAAACACACACAAAAAGCGCTCACAAACTAAGACACACAATCCCAAACATACTCACACAAACCCTCCACACAGTCACCCTCCCCCTACACACTCACACACAAACCGACTATTCTATATTAAAAACAATAATACTATATGGACAAATGCATGTGGCGTGTCGACATTCATTAAACAATACAATGAATCAGGAGGAGAGCAGAAGTACCACACTGGATATTACAAGCCGCACGCCACAACAGTTTACCTAGCACAGCAAATGTAAATCGTATGACATTTACTGATCATATTTGACCGCTTTCCGTTAGTGTGGCCACGGGGTCGTTAGCTACACAATACCTCTCAACACACTGGTCCACCGCTACCTACTACACTTCTGGTAACGATCACGGCTACGGTGACAATGGAATGCTATGAGACAGTTATTTATCGAAGTAAATAAAGAACAATGCCACAAGAACCGTCAGACTGGTGACATGGCGGTGACCCGAGGCTCCGGAGCCAACGTTGCACTGACCCCGGGTCTTGCGTCAAGGTTGTGCTGACCCGCGGGTCTTGCGTCAAGGTTGTGCTGACCCGCGGGTCTTGCGTCAAGGTTGTGCTGACCCGCGGGCCTTGCGTCAAGGTTGTGCTGACCCGCGGGTCTTGCGTCAAGGTTGTGCTGACCCGCGGGTCTTGCGTCAAGGTTGTGCTGACCCGCGGGCCTTGCGTCAAGGTTGTGCTGACCCGCGGGTCTTGCGTCAAGGTTGTGCTGACCCGCGGGTCTTGCGTCAAGGTTGTGCTGACCCGCGGGTCTTGCGTCAAGGTTGTGCTGACCCGCGGGTCTTGCGTCAAGGTTGTGCTGACCCGCGGGTCTTGCGTCAAGGTTGTGCTGACCCGCGGGTCTTGCGTCAAGGTTGTGCTGACCGCGGGTCTTGCGTCAAGGTGGTGGTGACCGCGGGTCTTGCGTCAAGGTTGTGCTGACCCGCGGGTCTTGCGTCAAGGTTGTGCTGACCCGCGGGTCTTGCGTCAAGGTTGTGCTGACCCGCGGGCCTTGCGTCAAGGTGGTGGTGAACATTCTCCATGACAAGACAACGTTACACTGAGCGTTATCCTCCAATAATGACAAGTGTGAAGCTGAGCTACAGCAGTGTTTTGAACAGTAAATATTGAGCTACACAGTGCTGCGGTGATGCTGTGTGAGGAATATGCTCGGTGGACACAGTATCCAAGAGCAACGCCCAATCAACGTTAATTCAACGTTCAATAAACGTAGATAAGTTTGATTTAACATGGAACCAACGGTACACTTGGATATTGTGCCCACTGGGTAACTCAGTGCTGCCCAAGTGTTTTAACTATAGTGAATTGATGATGTGTTGGTACCGTCAAGACGTCACGGATAGGGTGAATGATACTTATGTGGCAATGTTGCACACACTCAAAAATTACAAGTGTGAGCATGAGTTTCGATTTTTGTTTAACCTGTTCTTCAAAAGTACAGCACGGTGTGAATGGTTCTCCATCAGTTGCAAGAAATGCCATGGCCAGCAGAATGGAGAACCTCCGCGATTGACTGATGAATTTATCAGTGACAAACCCAGCTACACACCAAGTGTGAAAACCCGTCCTCTCAACCAATGTGCTTTATCTTGAACGCTATGGTCCCCACTGTACAAAATGGGGTACTATGAACAGTCGCCCACATTTATTAACGTTTTCTATGTGTAGGTTGGTTTGGTTGGGAGGGGGGGGGAGGATTCATGCGTTTTAGAACCTCTTATTTTATATGGTGGCAGATCAAAAGCTCGGGCAGGTTGCTGAACCGTCACACCCGCCACGCAGCTCAATAACACTGGGAGACAAAGTGAGGCTGCGTGTTACAGGTGTGGCCTTCACACCGGTGCCGAATATTCTAATAACGGTTTAAATAGGCCGTTCTCTAATTTGTCACTGCGTAAAAAACAACTGTCTTACCAAGCAACCCACCAAACTTATCGAGATAGATGCATAGAATAGAGTTAAAATTGCTGAATTAGGTAGATAAAAATATCTGGCGGTCGATATTACACGAGACCTGCTTGCAGAGGCCATATCAAAAGAATATCTTCAGTTACATACAACCTGTCTTCTTACAAATTACGTCTGAATTTGGCCGAAAATGGACGTAATTTGAAAATGAAAAATAATTGCAAATAAATTTTATATTTTCTTCTCCAAAACAGCAAGTTAAAGGTCCTCTGGTAGGTTAGGAGGGCGGGAAGTTCTCCTAAGGTTTCAAAATGTCATGAAAACCGTTAATTGAAAGTTTCGTCTTCTAACCAAACCGAGTAAGCCGGAGGATTCCATTTCAAATTACGTCCACTTTTAGCCATAGCGCGCATACGAGCGAAAAGCGACGTTATTTTAAGAGATGGGTTGCACACACATGGTAGGATGTGTAAGGAACTATTCAGAACCTTCTCCATCGCATGTGTCAGACCAGTCCTGGAGTATGTGGCTCAAGCGTGAAGTTCATATTAAGCAAAATACAAATCTAGAAAAAGTTCAAAGGTATTTCACCAGACTAGTCGCAGAACTATGAGGTTTGAGTTATGAGGAAAGGCTACAGGAATTTAACCTCACGTAGGCCTGAAGACGAAAGATTTAGGGGAGACATGATTACTAAATACAAAATTCTCAGAACAAGTGGACACAAGTGGAAACTGAGGCACAGAGACATTTGAAATTATTTTCAGTGTCAGTGTAGTTAACAAATGGAATGGAATAGGAAGTGAGGTGGTGGAGGACGACTAGACACAGTTCCAAATGTAGATATGATAAAGCCCAATTAGCTCTGAAACTTGTACACCAGTTGATTAAGAGTTGAGAGGCGAGATCAAAAGAGCCGAAGCTCAACTCCCGTAATCACAACTAGGTAACTGTACGCTCACTTGAGTTACACGCACCCAACACACCACGTTATAAGCTAATTTCCTCAACTACCTGCCCGTACACACCGACACAATACATGCAACTGTATCCCTGACAACTAACTGATGGAGTGGCTTGACACAATGTGTCCCGCCCTGACCGGCCCAGCCACACCAGCTACACCATTACCATAAACTTGCAGACAAACGTAAAAGTGTCGAGCTATTTTATAGACATATATTCCTAATAGTGAAGGTCAAAGTAACAGATATAAAGTTCTTATTGTGATAGCTAAGATATCAAACGTTTATTTACGCGTTATTTCTTTATTATCGATTTAAAAATTAGTAATCGAAATAAAAATTTCATCCACGATCCACCACCTACCTCAAGACATCCACCACGTACACCCCAAGATATCCACCACCAACACCCCAAGACATCATTTTGCCAGGACATCAACCAATCCCAAAGACATGACGCAAACTCCATGGCTGAGAAACACAAACACACTTAGGCTGGGAAACAGGTTCAAGGCTAGGGGACACGCTCAAGGCTAGGGGACATGCTCAAGGCTGGGGGAAACGCAATGGCTAGGGGGACATGTTTAAGGCTAGGGGACACGCTCAAGGCTAGGGGACACGCTCAAGGCTAGGGGACATGCTCAAGGCTAGGGGACATGCTCAAGGCTAGGGGACACGCTCAAGGCTAGGGGGACATGCTGAAGGCTAGGGNTATATATACATATATATATATATATATATATATATATATATATATATATATATATATATATATATATATAAATTGCTAGCCACCATATCGTAGATAACATTTCATTCAGTTGGCCATCAAGCCGCCAAACCCCGTGTTTATGAATGAAAACGGTTTATACACGACTCACAACTGATGACATGTGTATTTTTCACAAGAAGTGCCTCGCTGACGACCTCTGTTCGAATCGCTGTTCGAATCGCAACTTACAAAAGAAGCAGTCAGCAGCCCTACCCACTGAGCCACCAGCACCCGCAGTATGGAAGGATTCCAGAGACACCCATCTGCTGTCCAACTGGAACTTTAAGCCTTCAATTTATTATTTTGCTTAACAGTTACACATAATTCAGCCAATACTAACTCAACACATAAATCAAAACCAACTCCTCCTTAGTTCAGTAAATACTAGTTCAACCATCATCACCAGTCTACCATATCTTTCAACATTTTATCATATTTCATTCAGCACAAGTTCACCACAGTTCAGTCATCACCAGCTCACCAGTTCAGTCATCACCAGCTCACCACAGTTCAGTCATCACCAGCTCACCACAGTTCAGTCATCACCAGTTCAACACAGTTCAGACATCACCAGTTATCCGCCGTTCTTCTAATACGTCTTCTATCATTAAACTATCTAAAATGTCTATCTATTAAACAGGTACTTATGTCTCACTCAAAAATTAATTGTATGAAGTTTAGATAAAAACAACTAGCTTCAGTTTCTAGTTTTATCAAGAGACACAAAGCACGGATGTATACAAAGACCCTTAATCCAACACTCGCACAAACACACTTTTTTCCATAAATTATGCACCGATATATCATAAGAGGAGATATATAATGCCACGCCATAAAAAAATACATTATATATGTTTGTGTGGCCTAAGTGTTAACGTCTGATCACATTCTCTTTCCTCTTACGTATATTACACAACCACAGGTTCATGTGATCCCCGCGTGGTCGAGTTCGGAGGAAAATTGGCAAGATATTATCCGTCTTTTGTTTGTGTTCACAAACAGAACTGACACGACACCACTGGGTTGCACGTAAATCTTCACCCCCCAGCAAACGCGGGAGGAATCTTCCAAAGCTGCTTCTGCTCTCAAGGAGGAGCCCGTCCTCTCAACTAGTACGTCTCGGTTCGTTTAGTATCGTCTCCATCGTACAAATTACAAAAGTCCTATGAAAAGTAACGGCCCACAAATATCCACATTTTCTATAAACGGTTGGTGCTTGAGTTCGTGCATTTCTAGCGAGGTTAGCACTTTGTATTTTGTTCGTGTGGCAAATCCCGAGAAAAGGCTGGCTTGTATACCCTCACGCAAATCGTCCGGTCATTCACCTCTCCAATCTTCACCGTCCAAGCTCTGATGGTCTTCGGTTCATTGTCCACTAACTTTACCAGCTGCATTTATCGTTCTTATTGTTCTGGCTTCTTCGATAATCTCAGTCTTCAGTCTGAAAACCTTTAATTTCTCTCTTACAATTGAAGATATTGGTCTGGGTGCCCTAAACGACCCTCATAAATAATATCTTGACTCTTCAATTGATCCGGTGATAGAGTAGCAGCTTGAAAATCAACTGTTCTTCATAACCTGGACCAGTTTTTCCGTCACCTATACGTGTTGAAGATCACCTTAAACGTGCTCTCGAAATTATCGATCTTTTGTTATCCACTGATCCCACAGTCCACGACCTCACTCCCACAATCCACGCCACCCTCCCACAGTCCACGCCACCCTCTCACAGTCCACGCCACCCTCTCACAGTCCACGCCACCCTCTCACA
Source organism: Procambarus virginalis (assembly GCA_020271785.1). Classification (NCBI taxonomy): domain Eukaryota; kingdom Metazoa; phylum Arthropoda; class Malacostraca; order Decapoda; family Cambaridae; genus Procambarus; species Procambarus virginalis. Next base: position 12,478,895 of record WNGS01008507.1, read on the forward strand.
GTCCACGCCACCCTCCCACAATCCACGCCACCCTCCCACAGTCCACGCCACCCTCCCACAATCATCAACCCTCCCATTCACATCTGTCACTTTCGTCTGGTGACTCGACAAGTCTTAAGAATTTCTATCATTATCTTCACCTGGTGACTATTGGTTCTCCAGGCATGATGCATGATGCTGTGCTGATCAAGTCGACGAGATTATCACTGGGGAATGGTAGCTTTCTCTCAGATAACCCATCTCCGTCGTCGCATTTGGTTCAGAACCCTACTTCTTATCATCTGTGGTATCCCTCTGGTTTCCATTCTATCTCCCAATTGATTTATATTATTCATTAGCGATCTTTCTGAGAGCACTTCAAGGTCTATATCCACTCTAACTCTGACGATTCCACTTTGCACACAACAACATATTTCAGACACGGCCTTTCTCTTACACCTCTCCATGAGTCTGCCATCTTGCAGTCAAGTTTTTTTCCAACGTCTGTCCTACTTTCTATCTCACTGAAGAAGATCTTCGTAAAACATTGTTTCTCATATATTAGAGCAAACTTTTATACTGCTTATTTCAATTTGAAAACAATTTATCTTTAACCTCACAGTCACAGCTTGACAACCATCATTATTACGGTGCTTTTAATTTTTCAAAGCTTCGGAATTTTGACGCTCATGTTGAAAGTTTAACATTTGCATTAAGTGGGTGGACAGGTTGACTTTACATTCATGCGATATCTATAAATGTCTTAAAGATACTTGAAATTACCTCAGGCTCAATGTTTTATCTTTCTTTTCGGTGAGTAGCGTTGTTAGCGCTTCACTCGTCCTCGTCTTGAGTACTGTCTTCTCACTCGTCCTCGTCTTGAGTACTGTCTTCTCACTCGTCCTCGTCTTGAGGACTGCCTTCCCACTCGTCCTCGTCTTGAGTACTGTCTTCTCACTCGTCCTCGTCTTGAGTACTGTCTTCTCACTCGTCCTCGTCTTGAGGACTGCCTTCCCACTCGTCCTCGTCTTGAGGACTGCCTTCCCACTCGTCCTCGTCTTGAGTACTGTCTTCTCACTCGTCCTCGTCTTGAGTACTGTCTTCTCACTCGTCCTCGTTTTGAGGACTGCCTTCCCACTCGTCCTCGTCTTGAGTACTGTCTTCTCACTCGTCCTCGTCTTGAGTACTGTCTTCTCACTCGTCCTCGTCTTGAGGACTGCCTTCCCACTCGTCCTCGTCTTGAGGACTGCCTTCCCACTCGTCCTCGTCTTGAGGACTGCCTTCCCACTCGTCCTCGTCTTGAGGACTGCCTTCCCACTCGTCCTCGTCTTGAGTACTGTCTTCTCACTCGTCCTCGTCTTGAGTACTGTCTTCTCACTCGTCCTCGTCTTGAGGACTGCCTTCCCACTCGTCCTCGTCTTGAGGACTGCCTTCCCACTCGTCCTCGTCTTGAGGACTGCCTTCTCACTCGTCCTCGTCTTGAGTGATGTTCTACTAATCCTTCTCCTCCTCTTGAGTACTCCTCTCTCGTACTGAATTCAGATGAAATAAATTCTACCGTCCTATAAAGTGCCTTAAATAACTAAACTTCTCATTCTGAATCTACAGCCTCCCAGAGAAACGTTGCTCTCGCGTCGTCTGCTACTTATATTGGCTCTTGCTTTCAGGACAATGAGAACTCATGGATGGTCACCTGATATTCTCAGCATTACGTATTTTCTCACAGATGCTTCTCTGTTAATCCTAGAATATGATAGCATTCCGTTGCCTATGAACATCCCGAGGATAACAAACTCCTTTATTTATCTCTCATGACACCTTCTACATTATTGCTTTTACCACTTCAACAATGAGTAATGAATTAAAAATTTCCCTTGCTGTAGGTTATTTCTATACACACAATATGGTATCTGCAGTGAGCGCTCTACGCCATGAATATTGAATATTGTGCAGGGTCATGTGCTGAAGGTGTTCTCTCTGGTTCGAAGCATCGATGATCTACGAGAGAACCGTAGGCACCGAGAACCTCAGTATCTACTGAGGTTCTCGGGCATATGAGATTAAAGCATATTCTCTATGCTTTATCGCTCGTTTCACAAGAATTTTTTTTAGAAAAATATATAAATTCAGGAAAACTCGGCTTATTAGGCAACTTGGACTATTAGGTACAATATGTGTGTGTGTGTGTGTGTGTGTGTGTGTGTGTGTGTGTGTGTACTCACTTAGTTGTGCTTGCGAGGGTTGAGCTATCGCTCGTTGATCCCGCCTCTCAACTGTTGTACAGATAGATTCCTGAGCCTATTTGGCTCCATCTTATCTACATTTGAAACTATATGGAGTCTGTCTCCACCACATCACTGCCTAATGCATTCCATCTGTTAACTACTCTGACACTGAAGAAGTTTTTTCTAACGTCCTGCCCACACACACACACACACACACACCACACACACACACACACACACACACACACACACACACACACACACACACACACACACACGGGGCCTCGCGGCTGAGTAGACAGCCCTCAGGTGTCTTTGTTCTAAGAGCCCAGGTTCGATTCCCAACCGAGGCAGAAACAATCCTTGGCTCATTTGGGTACTCAGTTTCCACCTGTATCCCCTTGTTCGTGTACTACCCGTGCTAACCAATTTATCTTTATCTACCTTGTAAATTCCTCTGAGAATTTTATAGGTAGTGATCATGTCTCCCCTTACCTCTTCAATCTTCCAGTGTTGTGAGATTCAGTTCCAGTAAGCTTTCCTCGTAGCTCATTCCTCTCAGCTCGGGGACTAGCCTAGTGGCATACCTCGGAACCTTTTCTAACCTCGTTTTGTGCTTGAAATGATGTGGACGTCACGCTGGAGCCGCATATTCCAGTATTGATCTGATATGAGGTATACAAGGTTCTGAATGATTCCTTACACAAGTTCCTGAAGGTGGTTCTTATTTTCGCTATCCTTGCAAACGCCGCCGATATTCTTTTTATATGGGCTTCAGGGACATGTGTAGTGTGATATGAACCCCCAGATCTTTCTCTCTTCCTGACTCCTGAAGGATTTCCTGTCCCAGCTGGTACCTTGTGTTCGGCCTCCTGCTTCCTACGCCTATCTTCATCACTTTGCACTTGCTCGAGTTAAACTCTAGTAGCCATTTGTTAGACCAGTCCTTCAGTCTGTCCATGTCATCCTGTAGCCTCTAGCTTTCCTCCTATGACTTAATCCTTCTCATAGTTTTAGCATCATCAGCAAACATTGAGAGGAATGAGTCTATACCTTCTGGAAGATCATTCACGTATATCAGAAACACGATAGATCCGAGTACAGACCCCTGTGGGACTCTGCTGGTGACATCACGCCAGTTTAAGGTTTCACAGTAACTCTTTGCTTCCTGTTGTTTAGGTACTCGCTTATCCACGGAGCACCCTACAGCTTACTCCAGCTTGTTTCTCCAACTTGTGCAAGTCTCTTATGGGGTACTGTGTCAAAAGCTTTCTGACAGTAAGAAAATGCAGTCTGCCCATTCTTCTCTTTCTTGCTTAATGCTTGTTGCTTGGTCAAAGCATTCTATTAAACCTGTGAGACACGACTTGCCACCATAAACCCTTGCTGGTGGTCAGTTACAAAGTCCCTTCTCTCCAGATGTGATACAAGGCTTTTTCTCGCGAACTTCTCCATCACCTTGCATGGTATACTAGTTAAGGACACCAGCCTGTAGTTTAAGGCCTCCTGCCTACCCCCACCTTTTTGTATATTGGCAATACGTTAGCTGTCTTCCAACTCCCTGGAAGGTCTTCTGTTTCTAGTGACTTGTTATACACCATAGATAATGGTAGGCAAAGTGCTTCTGCCCCCCTCTTTTAGCATCCATGGTGAGATTCCATCAGGTTCAACAGCCTTAGTCACGCCTAGATCGAGCAGAAACCTCTTAACCTCATCTCTGGTAATTTAAATATCTTCCAAGTCTGGTTGGTTTATC